>APFE030584473.1:88790-113267 GCA_000404065.3 Pinus taeda
TTCTAAGGCGTTGATCTATATTTTCTATCTTTTCTTGAGCTGGTTTCATAACATTTGTTTACTTAAGCTATTCGTTATTTTGAACTATATATATATATATATATATTATTTATATTTCTTTTGTGAGAAAATGGCATCAAGGAAGACTTCTGTGACTATTTTTGGACTAAAGACAACTAAATTTAGAGGTGGACCCTCAAAAATTATAGTTGAGTGAACCCGACCTGAGCTAACAACTATAAATCTAGCAAATGCCTCTAAGGATAAGAAGTTGGTTTCTTATTGGAATAAATTACAACAAGAGAAGTGTACAAAACTTGTATTGTTTATGAAAGATAGAGAAGATGAACAAGATCTGAAGATATCTACATGTTGATATCCCTAATGATGGTGGATGTTATGAGGTGTTGGGAAAAGCTCTAAAAATGTGTTTGATACCGAATACTGAATTTCTTTATGTACTTACAAAACTGCCCAAGTCACATGACAAGATTAGATATTAGTTTTCATTGTCAATGTATGACACGATGGATGATTCTAAAAAGATGTGTAAGCATATCATAAACGAAATTGCACAAGAGACCGTAAGTATTTTTATTTATATTTATGTGCTTTTAGTTATTGTAATTATATCATTATATCTTTTATAGCTTAGTTTTTATTGACATATGATATTTTGTTCGAGAGAATTTCATTGAAAGTCTTTCAACTATGTTGAAAGAATTTCTTTTATAGAGCGATATATTATGAATGTTGTTGTACTTTTGACTCAGGGCCAGAAGAAGATATGGAAAACAAGCAAAAAAAATTACTTCATGACACTACAAGACTACATCCAAGGGATCATAAAGGAATGCATATACTAGATAAATCTAGCAAAACTAAACATGTTACTTTTGAATATGAGGGAGTTGAAATTGATGCTAAAGTTGAGGAATATGTTTCTATTATCGAAGATGATATCAGAACTGATGTTAGAAAGGAGAAGAGCCATAAAAGACCAAAATAGAAAATCCCGATGATGTCTCTGTTCTAGTTGATGATGATGATATTACTTATGTAGAAGAAAATATGATAACTGAGAGGAAGAGGAAATTAAAAGTTGATAATTCTCAAAAATTCATGGTTAGCAGTGAAGACCCTAGTGAAAACTCAAAAGAAAGCAGGGAAATCATTAGACCATGAGCTGATTTGGAGGATGGAATTATTAAAACAAGACACAATTCTATTCAAAATCACTTGGCAAACACAAACTTAATAAACTTAATTGAGGGTGGTCATACATTTCAACTTTATGTCAGTCAAACGAAGGATAATTTAGATATCAAATTAGAAAGCCACATCATCTACATGTTCACAACTTGAAGACATTGATGAGGTACAATCCATATGCTCATGTGGTTGATTATGTGCTTCTTGTTGATCCAATTGAAGTTCCCAAGAAAGAAGCATTTGATAAGTAAAAATGTTTTGAATACAAATATTATGTACTTTAGGGGAAACATTACGTAGAATCTCAAAGGAAATTGATGGAGGAATATCTTAATAACCCACATTTTGAAACAATGAAATGTATCATTTGTGTTGGTTTATCAGATACATAAGCAAAGTTATTGGTATGGGATCATAATACAGATAATGAGTATATGATGTCTATGATTTTCATCCAAAGGATTAGATTTATTCATAATGAATTTGAAGAAAAATGTGGTGGAGATAATAAAAAGGTTAGTCTAGCCAAATAAGATGATGGACTCAGTAACTTACTTGAACCTCTGAAGAGTATGCTGAAATTCCTCACACTAGCACGAGAAATATGAGGACACACGACTCCTTCGCTTCTTCAACTCGCTTTACAATCTCACTTTACGATGATCTTGGAACAAACTATCCTTAGATAGGTGGCCTAGTAGGCTTCAGAATTAATTCAAATAAATGTTTTACATACCAAGTTATGCCTCAGAGAGTCGAGCTTTCCAGTCTCTCGTCTCTTACAGCATAGAATAGAAACACTCTTTCAAACACCCATACACACTCACACACTATGATGCCCACTCTATCTACAAGACTCATACTTATAAGTAAAAACATATGAGAATTATTGAAGGTCCTTGTCAGACATTACTTAGTCTTGATGGTGTCTTCTTAATATTCTCGAGTATAATAATTAAAAAGAAAGACGCACTACCAAGGTCCATTCAGACTTTAGTCATATCATATCCAAGATCAGGATCAGATTCGAATGAGGAAGGGGGAAGATTTTTCTTTTTCCAAGATTTATTTAACCACTCTAAATATTATGTCTCCCATGTGTCGTCTTGTTGCTCTTGAGCATCTTGGTACAGGTCTATGAACAAGGTTGCCTTTTCTTCAAATACCTTCTCTTTTCCTTTTGATGTGGCTTCTTTTTCTTTTGTCGAGATGACAGAAGATTCCTCTTTTAGTGGTGCCCGTGAGGATTGTCCTATATCAAACTTTATCATATCTATTGTGACATAGAGATTTTTTTGTGGGAAGATGTATTCGTTGTCAGACTTTGTCCATCAATTAACATAAGCGGATCAATCTCTATGTCAGGAAAGGAATCTTTCTTGATTTTATAGAACTCAGGCATTGTTAGGACTGATAATTCAATTCGACCTAATAATTCCCACTTGAAGATTTGAAACATGCTGACAGAGCATTCTATAGAGCATTAGATCCATAGCTTGCAATTATGATTGATATTTTCTTGTTGTTGCCATCCTAATTCAAAAATCATAGAAGAGAAAACCTTGGTTGACAGTAATAAATTTATCAAACATACCACATCATCACTCCAGTTTCCAGCCATGACACTAATAGTAATTAATGCCTTTTGATTAATCAACAATTTAATTACTCTAGATCTTCCTTGAAGTCTCTCTAATGTTCAAATCATGGACAATTTTTCGGGTAGCCTGAGACTATGGAATTCCTTTAGCCAAAGAGTTATTTTCTTGATTTCTTCTTGATTGTTGGCTATCATTGATGCAACAACTCTGTCTGGTCCATATAACTGTGCAAAAGGATTTGTGACAATAGGATTTCGGAATTCTAAACTTTGATAATCCCAAGGTGTAGAGAATGTTCTCAGATATTGTAATGTCCTTTCAACACATTGAGAAGCTCTGGTCTATGGCTTCTTTTGGCAACGTCCATCTTTTATTTCCCAATCTCCAAATGGTTCAAAAAGTTCATTTTGGGGAAATGAATTTGTACCTGAAAAATTTTCATCATTTCTTTGAAGAAATGCAACATAAAGTTCTTCAAAGAGATCATGAATTCTCAAAGATTTCAAAAGTCTTCCAACCCTTTCAGTCATATTAATTTCATCCAAATCTAACATTTTGGCAGAGGTGTAGACAGCAAAAGAGAAATCTATTCTTCCAATTATCTGGTAATAATTCAAAGTTTGCAAAACCTTGATCATGGCTTCAGTGTATTCTTTGGTCTAGTAATCATCAAGAATTTTTAAATAAAGTTTCACTTTCATATTAGGTAGAGGATATACCTTTACCAACTCTTCATCTAGACCCAACAAAACACCAACATTTTTGGACTGCCAGGTCTGACATCTTTGTATCGATTGATTTCTTCTAAGTCTCAGTCCAATATTCTTTTTAATTTCATCAACCAAATCACCAAGTACTAATTCAAGAATCTGAAATCTTTTAACAAAGGTTTCAAAATTATCATCTGCAGGAGTCTTACCAGGAAGATTAAAAGGATCAGTTCTTTGCCTATGAACATGGGCTTTGTTCATTTCTCTGGTAAGATAATAAGCCAAATAATTGGAGTTACCTGGAACCCATTCAACATCAAAATCATACATTTGAAACCAAATTTTCCATGCCAAGAGTCGTCTTCTTGCGAGTTGTTTTGAAATTTTTGCTGACAAGAAATATTTCAAATTCATCGAATTTGTTCTTATCATAAACTTGGCAAGGTATAAATGTAACTCAAATTTATGTGTGCCATTGAAGATGGCAAGAGTTTCTTTTTCTGCTAGAAATTAATTTTTCTGGTGAATTAAAAATTCTCCAAATGCATATGCACATAAAGTTTCTTCTTTTTCTCCCTTTCTTTCAAAAAGGATTGCTGCCCAAAAATTATCAGAGGCATCAGTCTGAAGGATCAAGAATCCATTACCTGGAGTTTTAAGCTCAGGGAGATTTTTACATTCGGCTTTTAACAATTGAATTGCTTTCATAGCTTCGGGTGACCATCTAGAATGCAAATGTTTGCGAATTGGAGCAGTTTTTTCTGATAGTCTAGGAATATATTTATGTACATAATTTAAAATTCCTAGAAATCATTGAATCATTTTTACATCTTGCAAATGATTAGGAAATTTATATAACTTGGTCAATACATGGGGCTACATCTGAATTTTTCCATCTATAACATGAATACCTAAAAAATCAATATTGTCTTTAAACAGAAGCATTTTCTTTTCAGACAAAACAATACCATGTTGTTTTGCTTCTTCAAGGAATGTCTGTAAATGCTTCAGATGTGATTCAAGATCTTGACTCTGAACCAAGATATCAGGAATATATACAACAATAAAATCATATTTACAAAAGATATGATCCATTCTTCTTTGAAAGAATGCTGGAGCATTCTTTAGACCAAATGGAACTACTCTCCATTGGTAAAAACCTGCGGGACATGTGAAAGCAGTTTTGTGGCGATCTTCTTCTTTGATTTGTATCTAGTAATAACCAAATTTCATGTCGAACTTACTGAAGATCTTGTTGTTTTGGATTTTTTGCATTATTGTTTCCCGGCGTGGCAAAGGATAATTAAAGCTCTTTGTGATTGCATTCAAAGGCTTTTAATTAATAACCATTCTATATTTTCCTTTGACTATTTTAGAGTGGTTTCTCACTAGGAAAGAAGAACAGGAATAATGTGAAGAACTTGGTTCAATCAACTGAAGTTGCAGTAGCTCTTCAATCTACTTACTTATTTCCTTTTCATCATTTGGAGTGGAGGGTATCAGTTTGCCTTTAACCCCGTTATCATGGAGAGTGATTATGTCTTGCTAGGGACTCTCTACACTCCAGAATGCTTGAGGATTCTCAGAACAACATTTCAACAATTCATCAAAAATAGTCATTTTTTCAGGAGACTAATCGGGATTTCTATTTGATTTTTGTTTTCATTGAATCCTTTTCTCATAAATCTGCAATACCTCTTGCCAATCATGGGACTCATTTTGGGGTTTTTTGATCCTTGCCTTCTTTTGACTATTCTCCCTTCTAGCTTCGGAATTAGCCAGTGTCAATATTGGAACCGAAATTGCCTTCTTTTTTATATTGAAGATAATTTTATCTTTGTTGTAACAAGCAATACAGAATTAATAAATGGCATTCCAAGAAACAAACTTGCAGAGGCATCATAATGTTGAATTGCAAAAAATTTTACAACACTCCCCCCAACTTTCAAAGAAACATTATCAACATAATGGGTGAGATTGACGGAGCCACCAATGGTCTCAGAAATTAAAATATTCTATAAAGGCTTCCATAAAACTTTAAATAATGAGGGGCGGGCTAGATTGTTGGAGCCACCAGTGTCGATGAAAGCATCCACATCAATCCATTCTCCTTTACTAGAATAGAGCCAGCAGGCCTGTTCTAGTCCTGAGTTATAAACTACAGACAGAGTCTAAAGCCAGCCAAGAAGCCTTCGAAAAGCTTTTTTTCTACAATTGTTGAGTAGATAAATGTTGCTTTAGTCAATCTCTAGTATAGTTTGTAAACTTGGCCAATATGTTATGCTCTTTCTCCTCTATTGATCGCAAAGTAATAACTGAAGTTTCTACTCGCTCTCTTGAATATGATATAGACACTACTGAAAATCATGAAGCTATTGAAAATCCCGAGACTTGAAATCCTCCTGCTCTCCATGCTACTGATGTCTATAAAATGCCTTTGTCCTTTGTTTTTAAATGTAAATCTTTTCTAAAAGAGGTAGAAGTTACTATAAAAATTTCTGGTCCCGCGGTTCAAATAATCGCTCTGAATTTATTCTCTGATGATGAGATCAAGAAATTTAGACAATATGTTAAGGATCAGAAATATTCTTATCTTCATTTTGGTGGTATAAGAATTGGTCTTGCTCCTCTATTCTGACATGGATTAAATACCCTTTGCATTGTTGAACTCTTTGATACCCGTCATCAAACTTACAACAATGTAGGAATAGGAACTATTAGGGTGATTTTTCTACTAGATGTCAATACGGTACAATATTCCCTGATTATTTAATCAGTTTGAATGATGTCCATCTCAAAGATGGTTGGAAACTCTTAGTGGGAGTTCAAGGTCTTAACATGATCGAAGACAGTGAGTATATTTCTACACTAGTTCAAGCTTCTTTTCAGCTAACCAACACGGCTCATCCTAAACTTAAACAACTTGTTTTAAAAGATTGTGTCACTGTTGGTCTGTCTAATGCCCAAGTTGAAGGTGTTTTATATGATCCGACTGAATTGCCAAGCAATTGGTATTTCAATACAAGTCATTTACAGATGAAAAAAAGCCTGAGTCTAAGCATAAACGTGTCTCTATTGATAATGGTCAAGTAAAGCTTATTCCTAAAAAACCCCAAATTCCTAGACCTATTGTCAGGCCTCGTCAATATGTAATTCTTGTACCTCCAACTGAAGCATCGTCTTCCAGAAGCGTTGATTTACCTCCACTTGAAGAAGTTAGTATTTTTGAACCACAGTTGTCCCTAACTGATTTGTATATACCCGAATCAAAACCTTTTTTAGCTATAAATAAAATGCATCGTATTTATCATACTCAATATCCTCCGGTTGAAGAATGGTAGTATGCAAACCGTCGTTTTGTAAAAGGTGGAAAATGGCCCCGTAAGACAAAGTTTTGCACAACCTCTTCTACATCCAAACAGCCAGCAACATGAGCTGATTGTGCTCCTCTCATAGAACATAATGTACAAAACACCATTGATTTAGATCAGACTTACCAAATTGGTAATTACCTTACAACATGGTGTGAACATGCAGAAGAAGTTGTTGATGATCTAGGATCCCAAAGTGAGTTAATTTTGGCTAATCTTAAGCTTCTACATGATGAACAACAAGAAGAAAATCACAGAAGAGAAGCCAAAGAAAGAAAGAAAAAAGAAGAGAAAAGGAGAGAATCCAAGGCACCCAAATTCTCTATATCTATGGATACGCCTAACTATTGGGATATAGATGAAAATCAAGAAGGAAGTGAAGCTGTGTACAACACTCAAGTTGAACATAGAATAGAATCAGTAAAATCAATAAATTTTCAGAAACCAAAAAGTGAAATAACCACTTTAGAAAATGCTGCCTCTAAATTTCCCTCCTTCATTTTTCCATCTCTCCAAAAAGCCAATGTACTTCGTGAAGTCCACAAATACCCAAGGGTTGAAGAAGATTTGTTTGCAACCAATTCCACTCGATATGTTCTCGACTTAGACAAATCTACAAATCCAACCGAATCTATTCGAATTTGGATTGGTGCCCTCTATCAAATGCAAGTTATCTCCAGATTAGATAATATTTCTATTTTTGCCTTAGCAGAGGAAAGAATGGCCAGAATTGTCCATGACTGCTGGATGGGGCCATCAGAAGAAGAAAGAATGAATGTAGCTGCTGCAATATTAGCTACATTAGAATTGCTACTCAAAACTCAGTTTGTTCCTGAACCAGCTAATGAAAGGAAACAAATTATAACATATCTAACAAGAATGGAATTAAAATATTTGAAGTTTCTAGAACAATTTGGTAATGATTATATGGCTAAGATCTATAAAGTTAATCTTACAAATGATTCTACTCAAAAGATTTCCTTGTTGTCAAAGTTGCCTGGAAATTTAGGTGACATGATAATGAAAGATCTGGAAATTCAAGGAAAAAAGATTGATAAAGCTTATTAGATAGATCTCTTATTCAGGTGTCAGGAAAAGGTTAAATATCTTTGTTGGCAGAAGAAAGCTCAAGAGTTTTCTCCTGGTCTTGATGTTTGTCGTTGTGTATTACCATGGACACCATTTAGAAAGAGAAGATCTAAAAGATATGAGAAGTTCATAACTAAGAGAGTAGCCAACCCCAGAAGACCATTTTGAAATTTCAAATATTTGAAAAAACGCAGGCAACCAAAAAGAGACAATGCATGTTTTATATGCAAGTAAGAAGCTCATTTTGCCCAAAAATGTCCAAAAAGCTCTTCGAACAAATTGAAAGCATGTATAGAAATTGATGATTATGTAGATAATTGGTTCATTGTTGATTCTCAAGATGAAGTATCAGATGTATATATCTTAACTGATGCTTCCCTGTCCGATACGGAGTCAGTCCCAGATACTTGTCAGAAAATGAAAAATTGCTATGATTGTTCCGAATCAGAAAATGAACTTGAATTGCACTTTAGCGATGAATATATCTCAGATGAATATACATATGAGACATCTGAATATTTTTCAGATGATACTATCTCTATTCTAAACTCTGTTTCTACATAAAAAGGTATTAAGAATTCAATATCCATTTTAAATTCTCTGCCTCCACAGTCCACATTGAATTCTTTTTGCCCACATTCAAAGATAGTTTCTCCCTCATCCCCATCTCTGCCTATTTCCACATTTGTTAATACTGACGAAAGTTCATTTCTCAAAAAGATTGTTAAGACTAACAATCTTCTCTATATTCCTGTTGAAGTTCTTGTCAAAAGAGAATGGATTGCTGTGGATGCTTTCATCGACACTGGTGGCTCCAACAATCTAGCCTACCCCTCATTATTTAAAGGTTTATGGAAACCTTTACAGAATATTTTAGTTTCTGAGACGATTGGTGGCTCCGTCAATCTCACCCATTATGTTGATAATGTTTCTTTGAAAGTTGGGGGGAGTATTGTAAAATTTTCTGCAATTCAAAATTATGATACCTCTGCAAGTTTGTTTCTTGGAATGCCATTTTTTTAATTCTATATTTCCCATTACACTTAGCGAAGATAAAATTATCTTCAATATAAAAAAGAAGGTAATTTCAGCTCCAAGATTTACCTTGGCTAATTCCGAAGCTAGAAGGGAAAATAGTCAAAAGAAGGCAGGGATCGAAACACCCCAAAATGAGTCCCATGATTTGCAAGAGGTATTGTAGATTTATGAGAAAAGGAGTCAGTCAAAACAAAAAGAAAATAGAAATCCTGATTGGTCTCCTAAACAAATGACTATTTTTGATGAATTGTTGAAATGTTGTTCTGAGAATCCTCAAGCATTCTGGAGTGTACAGAGTCCCCAGCAAGACATAATCACTCTCCATGATAATAGGGTTAATGGCAAACTGATACCCTGCACTCCGAATGATGAAAAGGAAATAAGAACGCCGATTGAAGAACTACTGCACCTTCAGTTGATTGAACCAAGTTCTTCACATTATTTATGTTCTTCTTTCCTGGTGAGAAACCACTCTAAAATAGTCAGAGGAAAAGATAGAATGGTTATTAATTACAAGCCTTTGAATGCAATCACAAAGAGCTTTAATTATCCTTTGCCACGCCAGGAAACAATAATGTAGAAAATCCAGAATAGCAAGATCTTCAGTAAGTTCAACATGAAATCTGGTTATTACCAAATACAAATCAAAGAAGAAGATAGCCACAAAACTACTTTCACATGTCCCACAAGTTTTTACAAATGGAGAGTAGTTCCATTTGGACTGAAGAATGCTCCAACGTTCTTTCAAAGAAGAATGGATCATATCTTTGGTAAATATGATTTTATTGTTTTATATATTGATGATATTTTGGTTCACAGTCAAGATCTTCAATCACATTTGAAGCATTTACATGCATTCCTTGAAGAAGAAAAACAACATGGTATTGTTTTGTCCGAAAAGAAAATGCTTATGTTTAAAGACAGTATTGATTTTTTAGGTATTCACGTTATAGATGGAAAAATTTAGATGCAGCCCCATGTATTGACCAAGTTATCTGAATTTCCTGATCAGCTGCAAGATGTAAAAACGATTCAACGATTTCTACGAATTTTAAATTATGTACATAAATATATTCCTAGACTATCAGAAAAAACTGCTCCTATTTGCAAACATTTGCATTCTAGATGGTCACCCGAAGCTATGAAAGCAGTTCAATTATTAAAATCTAAATGTCAAAATCTCCCTAAGCTTAAACCTCCAGGTAACGGATTCTTGATCCTTCAGACTGATGCCTTTGATAATTTTTGGGCAGCAGTCCTTTTTGAAAGAAAGGGAGAAAAAGAAGAGACTTTATGTGCATATGCATCTGGAGAATTTTTAATTCACCAGAAAAATTATTTTCCAGCAGAAAAAGAAACTCTTGCCATTTTCAATGGCATATAGAAATTTGAGTTATATTTAGCCCCTGCCAAGTTTCTGATAAGAACAGATTCGATGAATTTCAAATATTTCTTGTCAACAAAAATTTCAAAACAACTCGCAAGGGGACGACTCTTGGCATGGCAAATTTGGTTGAAAATGTATGATTTTGATGTTGAATGGGTTCCAGGTAACTCCAATTATTTGGTTAATTCTCTTACCAGAGAAATGAATAAAGTCCATGTTCATAGGCAAAGAATCGATCTTTTTAATCTTCCTGGTAAGACTACTGCAGATGATAATTTTGAAACCTTTGTTAAAAGATTTCAGATTCTTGAATTAGTACTTGGTGATTTGGTTGATGAAATTAAAAGGATTATTGGACTGAGACTTACAAGAAATTAGTGGATACAGAGATGTCAGGCCTGGCAATCCAAAAATGTTGGTGTTTTGTTGGGTCTAGATGAAGAGTTGGTAAAGGTATATCCTCTACCTAATATGAAAGTGAAACTTTATTTTAAAACTCTTGATGATTACTGGACCAAAGAATACGTTGAAGCCATGATCAAGGTTTTGCAAACTTTGAATTATTACCAGATAATTGGAGGAATAGATTTCTCTTTTTCTGTCTACACCTCTGCTAAAGTGTTAGATTTGGATGAAATTAATATGAATGAAAGGGTTGGAAGATTTTTCAAATCTTTGAGAATTCTTGAACTCTTTAAAGAACTTGATGCTGCATTTCTTCAAAGAAATGATGAAAATTTTGCAGGTACAGATTCATTTTCCCAATATGAAATTTTTGAACCATTTGCAGATTGGGAAATAAAAGATGGACGTTGCCAAAAGAAGCCATAGACCAGAGCTTCTCAATGTGTTGAAAGGACATTACAATATATGAGAACATTCTCTAGACCTTAGGGATTATCAAAGTTTAGAATTCTGAAATATTACTGTCCCAAATCCTTTTGCACAGTTATATGGACCAGACAGAGTTGTTGCATCAGTGATAGCCAACAATCAAGAAGAAATCAAGAAAATCACTCTTTGGCTAAAGGAATTCCATAGTCTCAGGCCACCCGAAAAATTGTTCATGATTTGAACATTAGAGAGACTTCAAGGAAGATTTGGAGTAATTAAATTGTCGATTAATCAAAAGGCATTAATTACTGTTAGTGTCATGGCTGGAAACTAGAGTGATGATGTGGTATGTTTGATAAATTTATTACTGTCAACCAAGGTTTTCTCCTCTATGATTTTTGAATTAGGATGGCAACAACAAGAAAATATCAATCATAATTGCACGCTATGGATCCAATGCTCTTTAGAATGATTTGTCAGCATGTTTCAAATCTTCAAGTGGGAATTATTAGATGGATTTGAATTGTCAGTCCTAACAATGCCTGAGTTCTGTAAAAGCAAGAAAGATTCCTTTCTTGATATAGAGATTGATCCAATGGCTTATGTTAATCGATGGACAAAGGCTGACAATGAATACATCTTCCCACAAAAAATCTCTATGTCATGATAGATACGATAAAGGTTGATACAGGACAATCCTCACGAGCACCACTAAAAGAGGAATCTTCTGTCATCTCGACAAAAGAAAAAGCAACCACATCAAAAGGAAAAGAGAAGGTATCTGAAGAAAAGGAAACCTTGTTCGTAGACCTGTACCAAGATGCTCAAGAGCAACAAGACCACACATGGGAGACAGAATATTTAGAATGATTAAATAAATCTTGGCAAAAGCAAAAGCTTACCTCTTCCTCATCTGAATCTGATCGTGATATTGGATATGATAGTGACCAAATTCCGAAAGGAACTTGGTAGTGCATCTTTCTTTTTAATTATTGTACTCGAGAATATTGAGAAGACACAGTCAAGACTAAGTAATGTCTGAGAAGGACCCTCAATAATTATCATATGTTTTTACTTATAAGTGTGAGTCTTGTAGATAGAGTGGGCATCACAGTGTGTGAGTGTGTGTGAGTGTTTGAAAGAGTGTTTTTATTCTGTGTTGTAAGAGACCAGAGTCTGGAAAGCTCGACTCTTTGAGGCATAACTTGGTATGTAACATTTTTATTTGAATTAATTCTGAAGCCTACTGGGCCACCTGTCTGAGGACAGTTTGTTCCAAGATCATCGTAAAGCAAGATTGTAAAGCGAGTTGAAGAAGTGAAGGAGTTGCGTGTCCTCGTATTTCTTGAGCTGGTGTGAGGAATTTCAACATACTCTTTAGAGGTTCAAGTAAATTATTGAGTCCATCATCTTATAAAAGAATGTTCTATGGAAATAGGTTATCGAATTGAGGAAAATCAATTCAAAAGGTGGAAAAGTAAATTTTGATATATTTAGAGGTATGGATAACATTTTCCTCTTGGCATTTAGAACTAGAGAGATGTGGAAATTGATTAATGACCGTTTTAGCATGTGGGAGAACATTGCCATTAAAAACCAAAGGGTCAAAAAGTCTAAACCATTAATATGTAGCAGCAGTAAATCAGGTCCTGAAATGAACCTCCTTCCAGAAGATATGACAATCAGAACTTAGAATAGTAGCTCATGTGAAGTTAGCGGAATTATCATTAGACGAAAATGTGTGAGGAATTTCAAAAGTACGTTTGTGGAATTATTTTTACTTATTTCTAGATTATAGTTTTCTTTTAAATATTACATATTTTTGTTGGTACTATTTCTTATAAATATCATTGTATTACATTTTTTACTTTATCTATTCAGTGACAAGGTTTACATGAGAATACATGAAAAAATGGTTAAATTGTTGAATGAATATAGTTTTGATGATGTTGTATGCAACTACCTAGATTCAAGTTCTACATCAAAATTAAAATCTTTGTATCTTATATTTAAAAAGATATTTTGATTTATATATTCATTTTTATTCATTTGTATACTATTTTTATTTTATAACTTATACATATATTTGTTTATCTCATTAAATATGAAGAAGGGTGTAAAATTGAGCACCAGATAGGTTCAGAAGCTTTATTGAGAAAATTAAGATGGAAAGACTAAGAAAGAAGCATCTTAGTAATTTTCAAGTTGACCCTAGTCTTACTCATTTCATTTTCAATGGGCTTGAGACTATCCAATAACAAATAATACAAGGTGATTGTGAATACATTCCTAAACTCATGCCTAAAAGGGATTACTCCCTAGTTACTACAGATATTTCTCATGGTTTCAATATCCCAAATATTTACTATGATAGTGACCCTTATACTTATCAAGATCTTAGTAAAGTGGTTGCAGGATTTGTAGAAATCACAACATCACCATTATGGAGATTTCTGGCATTTCATTCAGACACACAATTTGCAATGTTATTGACAATCTTCAAGGGAAAATAAAACTCAAGGATGCAACTTACATGGTAAGGCATTGAAATTGTATGTTTGATTAATGTTAAAGAAATCATTTATGTGAAAGTTAATTGAACTTTTACTATTTCATGTTACAGGGCAAAAGTCAAATCTTATTAACTGTGAAAATCCACCAATTATAAGTGATTGTGAGTTCATCCATGTTGAAATCTACACAAAAGGTGATAGCTATAAGTTTATGCTTCTTAATCGGGTAAATGGAAAGAGTGATGGCCAAGTACTGGTTTATGACGTTGTTGTAAAAAAAATAACATATGAAGATAAGAAAGAAAAATGAGAGATAGTTAACATTTATCAAAAACCACAATCATTGATAGAGTTATGTTAAAATGAACGAGATTGGGTTCTCGATTTATTCTCATGTTCAGGTAAGTTTTATTATATAAAATTGAATTTCGATATCTTCTTTCTTAATTTATATGTGCTTATACTAATTTACTTCATTATTTCTTTTTGTGTTTGATAATTAGGTACACACTACCATGTTGCCTATAAAAAAGAAGAAATTGTATTGCCATTGAAAAAGGCCCAGTACAATGCAAATTTATTCAGCAAAGAATTAATGCTCTTCAATTTCTTCGAAATGCAATGCAAGAAGTTGGGTTCAGGAAAGGGGATTTTAATGAATCACTTATAGAAAAAAGGCAAAGGAACCTCAACCAACATTAGATAGAATGATTGGAAATGCATACATTAGGAGATTCACAAACATCAAAGATCCATTAAAAGAGGAAATGAGCACACTAAAGAAGAAAATATTGTGGAATAAGACCATGATGAAACTCTAGAAGATGAAGAGTATGGAATACGTGATATTGTTAATTAAATTTGAGTTATGCTTGAAAATCAAGCTCATTTTTTGTAGCTATTAATTAGTTATACTTGTAATGTTTTGACTTTGACATTTTATGAGAAGAATAAGTATATAGTTAATGTTGTTATATGTTTAATATTTGTATTATGTAATTTTCATTTTGTGTTTTTATGTGAATCATTATATTTTGAAAAAATTGTGTTTATTATTTTTTTTGACATGAAATTCATAAAAAAAAAACTATTATTTAACTAGTTTGTGAGAATAATTTCGGCAAAATCACATAATTTCGACAAATGATTTTTTATGTGATTTTGCAGAAATTATTCTCACAAATAGATTATGGATCACAGAAGTCTAAATTCTATTATTTAACCATTTTTTGTTAAAATTTTCCTATAAAAATTGTGATTTTGACATGTCGTTTTTAGCCAAAAAATTCTGAAAATGTGTAATTTGTTTGTTATATTTATGTTCAAAATGTCTATTTTTATGTCAATTGTTAAAACATTATTGTACTTTTAGAGACAATTATTTGATGTTCAATGAAAAATTAATTAACGATATATAAATATATAGAATATCGGAATTTTAAAATATTGACATTTTTTAACTATACAAAAAAATATAGATCTCACTACAAAAAATAAATAAAAGAAAAACGAAAAATTATGATGACAACTTCAAAAATCGTTAAATTTAGAAAATAATTACTCACATTTAACACATTAGAAAAATTAAAGTCAAAAAAATTTTCTTGTAAAAAAGGGGTTTGATGTTGCATCAACACTTTTGTAAAATCAGCATGAAAATCACTAACATTTTAAAAATAATATACATAGAATATTTGAAATGTCAAAAACTATATTAAAAAAAATTGTATTCTAAATCAACACTTTTCAAAATGAGTTGATTCTTTTGCTACTTCAAAAAAACAGGTAATCGTATCAATTCTCGTTTCAAAGTTTACATTGTTTATAGTAAGAACTAATGTCTTAAAGATTTCCTTAAAGCTGAAAAAGGTTTTATGATTAATAAAGATCCCAAGGATAGGTTTTAAGGGGTTCATCTTCCGTTTATCCAAGGGACCACTCATAGAATTGCAAGGATTTTGAGGAAGCATAAAGTCCCTTCGACCTTTAGGCCCCTAGACACCATTAAGAGCTCTCTAAGGTCTGTGAAGGACCATCTGGACCCCAAGAATATAAAATGTTTTTATCTCATCCCTTGTTCATATGGGACTCCCTACATTGGTGAAACTAGTTGCTCTATAAATCAAAGGATTCATGAGCGTTGGCAGACATAAAACATGGGAGGATGCATTCTTCACCTTTGACTAAACATGCATAAAAGATTATACATCATGTTTGCATTGAGGACACTCGGGTCATTGCTAGAATTGATCATTTCCATCACCGTAAGTTTAGGGAAGCTATAGAAATCGAAAGGAGGCCTAATAATCTGAACAAGGATGATGGTTGCAAGCTTCGTAGTTGTTGGGTCCTCCTATCTATCCATTTATTTATTCATTAATTTTTGGTTGATAATATAGTATTATCATTATTATTTTCAATTATATTTATTTTTTTCATTTTAACGGGTATATTTTAATTTAATCTCTTTACATATTTTATATTATAATAGTCTGATAGATTTTTAATTTTAATCTCTTAACCTATTTAAATTAGAATATTTGTGGAGTTATTCCAACTTAAATATAGTTTTTCAAAACAAATATATTTTTGAAACTAAAAATTTATTTATTTATTTTCTTACTCAATCTATATTAAATTATAATTTTGTTTTACTTATTTAGTCTTAACATTCTGATTGAAATATTTAACCTAAATTATTTATTTTAAAACAACATTGTTAAACCAAAAATATTTATTTAGTCAAGAGATTTATTTTATTTCAAAACTTATATTTATTTATTATTAGTTGGTTCTAGCATATTCATTATTTAGAACATCACTTAAAATTTAAATATTTTTTATTTAGTTAAAAAAAGTAGAAATATTAATTTACAATAAATTCTAATTATTTATATATTTCGATATTTATAGGGTATTATCATTTAATAGAATTTGTTTTGGTAATAAAAAATATTAAAATTGATTAAAATTAACATTCGTTATTTAGTCAAAAATAATTAAGTCTTCATTCATTAATTGTAATTTTATTTTTTAATATTTAGTCAAAATTAGTTATTAAATTCTAATGGGAAATAATCACTATGATGAATCATAAGAGATGGCGATTTGACTACTAAGCCCATGAAGGCATACATACTCTACTAGCAATAAATTCTAATTATTTATATATTTCGATATTTATAGGGTATTATCATTTAATAGAATTTGTTTTGGTAATAAAAAATATTAAAATTGATGATGGCTCGATGCATTTGACACAAGGAAAAAATGTTAATACTTGACTAGATTAAAAAATGTTAATACTTATCATCCATTGATTGGAGCTCTGGCAATGGCGGCAGCTAGGGTTTGAAATTTAGTGACTCTGGTAGGCTCTGTCCCTCTGCGATCGCAAACAAGGTAGGTCTTCTCTTACTGATATAGTCAGTAGCCCAGAGCGGCACTAGATCCTGGACTTTTTTCAGTAGGTACGCGTCGTATGGAACATCAGCCGGGGGGAGGCGGTGAACCTCCCCCGCAAAACGACAATGATATTCTAGAAAACCAGAAAGACAAGGAAAACACCAACCAGGAAGAAGACAAGGCGAGAGAAATTCATTCTGCAACATGCAAACCAGTAGCAGCGATTCGACCTCGTGTTGAACTGCCAGGACACCTCATTGAAGAAAGAATACAATATATGACAGACCATGCCCTCATAGGGAAGTTTATTGGGATGTGGCCAACTGAACGTGCACTGTGAAGCTGGATACAAGCAAAATGGCATCCCAAGGGGCACATCACCCTGCAGCTAGGAGCGAAACGCTTCTTCACAGCTATCTTCAACTGCCTGGAGGATAGAAACAGAGTCATGGACGGAGGCCCTTACTTCTTCAACGTTGCTGGTCTATTTCTCAAAGGCTGGGTAGAGCGCTTCAACCCAGATACGGTAGATCTCAGTTGGGCTCTAGTTTGGATCCGCCTGTACTCTCTTCCCAATGAATTCTGGGGAGAAGAATCCCTGAAAGCCATAGGCAACACGCTAGGTGACTTTGTTAAAGCAGTTGAAGAAACAAAAACAGGTACATACACTTCTTATGCTAGACTTTGTGTTTACATGAATCTCAATCAGCCTCTTCCAGATTCGGTAACTCTTTCTCACTTTGACAAGAATTGGTTACAAATGATTGATTACGAACATGTGCCCTTTCGCTGCCAAAGATGTCATGGCCTGGGGCACTTATTCAGAGACTTCCCTTTAAATCAGAAACCCTCCCCTGCTACGGACCAGGAAGGTTCTGATGGCTCTGGTTTCATTAAGGTAGCACGCCGTCGAAGGGCAAAGAAGAAGCCTGCTCTGAAGTATACTCCTGCGCCATCTAGCCAGTCAAAGCCATCCACCAGCAACAAATTCGAAGCCCTAGCAGATCATCCGAAAACTCAAACGAAGCAACCAGAAATAACACCGGAGACTGCTGACAATAGTAAAAAAGAGGAATCCACCAGGGTTCAATCAGATACCAAAGGAAAGGAAGCATCAACCTCAACGGACCAAGGGGATAAACCAATGGAGAATCCATTATCAGGCATCGGCACAGAGGAAGAACCTATGGGAGACCAAGATTATTCTAGCTTTATGGATGAAGAAACAGAATCAATAGACATAGGGGATCTGGATCTCCCGGGATTGGAACAGGAATGCACCACAAACAATTTTGATAATATTCCAGTAGGACAATTAAAAAACCTAGAAGAAGTCTTATCAAGAGCTCAAAGGCAAAAATCGTTGGGAATCCAAACCGGCAGCCCTTGGGACCGGCACCTCATTGTCAAGGACATAAAAAAGCGAGGTAGGAAAACTATCCTCCAAAGAACAATCAAGGTAGGGCAAACCTTAGTAGATTCAGGCAGATACGCCAAGTTAACGAAGTACTTCAGTCCTGATATTAATCTTTCCCAATGAAGTAAATCTCCTGGAATATTAGAGGGTTGAACGGCCCCAGGAAAACCCGTTTACTCAAAAACATGATAAAGCAAGAAAGCCCTCAGGTTATCTTCTTGCAAGAAACAAAATGTGATACAGCAATGTTGGATAAGCTAGCTAAGAAATTTTGGCCCGGAAGCTACAATACAGCAGTCGATGCAAATGGAGCATCAGGAGGAATTGCAATTATATGGGATTTGAGAGCAGTGGAGCTAACCAATTTCCATGCGCACGGGAGCTTTCTCCAAGCAAATTTTCATATTCTCGGAACAAATCAATATGGACTACTCACTAATGTTTATTTCCCACAGGACACTCAGCAAAAAGAGAGGATTCTAGACTCCATATCGGCTCTTAATCAAAATAGATCTCTCCCTCTATGGATTGCTGGAGGAGAACGACGAGGAGGCAGGGGTAAAACTTCACAGGATGGAACTCTCCTGCTGGACTTTATTCAAAATAATTGGCTCATTGATCTCCCTTTCAATAATGGCACTTTCACATGGGACAACAAACAAGCCGGAAACTTGCACATTGCTTCTAGGCTAGATAGATTTCTTCTCTCAGATAATGCCATCCATCTGGGAGGAGATTTTGCTGCTTCTATCTTGCCCTTCACTGGCTCAGACCACTGGCCCATCTCTCTCCACTGGTCACGACCGGGGAACAATACTCGCAGACCTTTCCGATTTGAAGCCTTCTGGCTATCCCATCCTGACTTTCACCAATTCATTAGCACTGAATGGCTTCGATTCCATCCTCCTCCCGGATCCAAAATGTTCCAATTTCAACAAAAACTCAAGCACCTCAAAGGTAAAATCAAGTACTGTAATAGAACCACCTTTGGCAATATTCAACATGGGAAGGCAAACATTGAATAGGAAATGAGGCAGCTACAGCAAAAAATCATCACCCAGGGCAGATCCAATGATCTAGCGGATCAAGAAAAAACCCTTGAAAAAGAGCTAATGGAAAAAGAAAAACAGGAAGAAGTGTTATGGAAGCAAAAATCACGAATTCGGTGGCTCAAAGAAGGTGAGAAAAACACCAGATTCTTCCACAATACTACAATACAACGCAGAATGCACAACAATATTACTCACATTCAAAATGAGCAGGGAGATAAACTTGAGAAGCACGAAGAGATCAAGGTTGAACTTCTCAATCACTTCAAGAAGGTGCACAAAGAACCCAGCATCGATCGATCCCAAGCAATTCAAAACATCACCAGCAAAATTCCCAAATTAATATCTGATCAACACAATCAAATGCTCGTCAAGCCTATTGATCTCCAGGAAGTGGAATCCACAGTTAAGCTACTAAAAGCAGGCAAAGCGCCAGGTCCGGATTGCTTCACCTCCAACGTTTTCCACCATTTCTGGGATCTCATAAAGAATGAAGTTTGGCAGGTTGTGGAAGAATCACGCTCACTTCGATGGATGTTTCCAGGTATAAATGCCACTTTCCTAGCTCTGATTCCTAAGGTTGAGAAGCCCTGCAAACCGGACAAATTCAGACCAATTGCTCTCTGCAACATCATCTACAAAATCATCTCCAAAATCATCGCCACAAGACTAAAGCTCTTGCTACCTCTGAACATCTCGCCGGAACAATCCGGCTACGCGTAAGGAAGGCATATTACGGATGGTATCATCCTCATGCATGAAATCATCCACTCCCTGAAGACCTCCAAGAAACCAAGTATGCTTCTCAAACTATATCTCTCAAAAGCATTTGATAGCCTCAGTTGGAATTACATGGAAAAGATCTTATTGGCATTTGGCTTCAATGCTTCATGGGTTCGCTGGATTATGAGCCTCCTCACTTCCTCTTTCTTTTCGGTTCTAATCAATGGCATCCCCTCTAAAACCTTTCATCCCTCCCGAGGCATTAGGCAAGGGGACCCCCTATCCCCCTTCCTTTTCATCATCGCTGCGGAAGGTCTTGGGCAAAGCATCAAGCAGGCTCAACAATCGCATCGCCTCAAAGGTATAGCCATCCACAATACCCCTGCAGCTACTCATCAGCAATTTGTAGATGATACTATGCTCTATGGGCATCCTTCTGTCCAAGAAGCTAGGCAGCTCAAAACCCTTTTAGTTGATTTCTCAGAAGCCTTTGGGGCTTCTATCAATCAGTCCAAGTCCCAAATCTTCTTTTTTAACACCCCCTCAGCTATTCAATCTACCATTCTGCGAATCCTTCAATTTTCCTTGGCCAAGCTACCTTCCACTTATCTGGGAGCCCCCCTTATGGCTTCCAGTTTGAAGCATGTTGCATGGAATTCCCTCCTAGAAAAGCTAGAAACCAGATTGTCTTCATGGACCCACAGATCCCTTAACATGGCCAACCATCTAGTCCTGATCAAAGCTATCCTTCAGGCCATGCCCCTCTACCTCTTCTCCATCCTTTCGGCCCCCAAATGGGTTCTCAAAGAGCTCAAATCCATCCAAAGAGCCTTCCTTTGGGGCAGCAAGGGGCTTCACCGTAAATGGGCCTTAGTCAAATGGGAGACAGCTTGTCTGCCCAAAAAAGGAGGTGGCATTGGGCTGAGAGATCCCACTCATAGCAATGCGGTCATGGGAGCTCGCATCTGGTGGAGATGGATCTCAGGCTTTCCCACCCCTTGGACTACCCTAAGGACAACCAAATATGTGGGGAATTGTCCCAGAGAGGAGCTTGTCAGAATATCTGAGCTACGCAATGGCTCAATTATTTGGAATTCGGCAAAAACCCACAGGAACCTTATTTAGCAACATAGTTTTTGGGAGGTAAAAAGCGAGAACCAAGCTCGCTTTTGGGACGATTCTTGGCAACAGATGCCCAAGCTAAGCGAACTCTTCCCGAATATGGTGCCTGGGGACAGGGAACCCCATCCCCCCACAACAGTTGGAAACCATTCGAATACTATGGCTCAACATGCCATCAGAACTTGGCACAAGGCCTCTCAGATCATAGCTACTGGATCAAAACAAGAACAGCAAAATCTGGACACAGAGTTAGAAAAAAGGAAAATACAAAGCTCAGAAGGAACAAACATTCTCAGATGGGGTTACGAAGAAAAAGGAACTTACTCCACAAAAGAGGCATACAATCTTCTAATTAAAGATCACTCCAGGCCTACCAAGATCTGGAACAAGATCTGGGATTCCTCCACGTGGCCGAAAATCTCCACCTTCCTATGGCTCCTCTGCCACAAAAGGGTTCTAACCTAGGATAACCTGAGGAAAAGAAATTTCATAGGCCCCTCCATATGTTTCAACTGCAACAAAGAAGAAGAAACCATTGAACACCTTTGGTATCATTGCCCACTTGCATATAATATTTTGCAAAAAATTCAATTTCGTAGTCAGAAAGAGACAGGGGCGAATGGGGACATAACAGCTACCATAAGCAACTGGGACCCTCACCCTTATCAAAGCAAGATTCTCAATTATATATGGAAGCTCATACCTGGGTTTGTCACTTGGACCATCTGGAAAGAGAGAAATGGCAGAATATTTAAAAACCAGTTCAAATCCCTGGAAGAGATATGGTTAACCATAAAAAACAATATTGAAGAAACCATCTCCCTAAAAACGTGGTACCAAGATGATCTCCCAACTTTCCCTCAGGAACAATCAATCTGGAACAACTGGGAATTTCAAAGAAAGCAAGATCAGATAACTACAGGCACCAGACCCTCTAATGGGTCACCTCCAGGGAAATGGTCTTCGCCCCCAAAAGATATGTACAAAATCAATTTTGACAGGGCTTCCAAGGGCAATCTGGGGCACTCAGGTTTCGGTGGATTAATCAGAGATCACACAGGGAACAATATCACAATCTTTTTGGGTTATCATGGTTGGGATACCAACAATTCGGCTGAACTAGAAGGTCTCTGGCAAGGACTTCTAATTGCTCAAGAACAACACCTTTTCCCGCTCATCGTGGAGGGAGATTCCCAAATTCTTATTCACATGGCTACGAAGCTTCTCCAAGGCTCCTCCTCCTCCAAAATCTGTAACAGTTGGAGACTGGCTCAAAGACTAATGCATATGGAGAATTGGATCAACAACAACAGAGCGATCTCTTTTACCCACATCAAAAGAGATGGAAACAAAATTGCGGATTTCCTTGCCAATGTGGGGGTGGATTGTGGTAGACCTCTACTGACCGGAGATCCCGCAACAATCCTTCTGAACTCCCAATTGAAAGATTTCCACAATCAAGTGCAAAAGGAGAAACCTGAGTATGCAGAAGAACTCCCGGATCCGGGTGATTGTGGTGCTTTAAATGGCGTTCATGCACAGTTAAGTCGCATGATGCCGCCACCTGCTATGCAGCGTGGAGCCCCAGAGGTAGAACGGAGGCGGGGAGAATGTTTTTATGGCTTTGGTACGGTGCAGGACAGCGCCATTAATGGCGGACGAAGCCCAACGCAGTCTGTGGAGCAATATTTACAGGCATCTACCCAGTGATTATTCCATCATGCATTTGGTCGAGGACTACTCTGTTCGGTTCGTTGTGAGATTTGTGGGTGAGGCCGAGAGGGAGCCCCGCCCCAGAGGGGAAATTCGAGCTGGTTCTGGCTCGAATTGGCAACCCTTCTACTCGTCCTGCGTTCTTTGCTCTGGAATTCCTTCAACAGCTTGGGGTAAGTGCTCCATTCGTTACCATTTCAGTTATTCAGGCTCTGTCTCTCGGTTTAGTGTTTCCATTGTCTTCTGTTCTGTTTCTCGTTTCGGTTCGGGGTCCTTGGATGCTCTGAGGCACAATTCCGGCTTCCGCACTGTTTCGTTGAACGTCACCTTCATTGTCTGCACCATGAAGAGACCTGGGAAGCGTTCTCGCTCCGGGGAAAGACCTGGCAGTAGCAAACGACCCTCTGCTCGCCCTCAGTCCACTCCATTGCTCACCACCATCAACCTCACTTCTTCCCCTGAGGATCCTCCTACAAGTAACCCCACTCGCCATCCGATACCCAACAACGCTTTCCAATCCACCCATTTTAAATTTCAAAGCAATCTGAATCGCCCTCTGATATCAACCCAGATAACCATCCTAATGACGGAGGAAATCAACCAGGTGCCTCCTATATCCTGCATTGACCCCAATTCTTCTAATAGCAGTGAGCATTCCTCTACCCAAATCACCATGGCCGCCAAGAGGGATGCTGAACCAGTGATTCAGGTTGACTCGCCTTCCCTAATTCCTCCCTTGAGTGACTGCATCAACCTAATCCTGGACCCTGACACTGGCAACATCGACAGAAACCAGGAGGGCAACGTGTTGAATGAAAAAGACGGGCTCAGCCACGACGACGCGTGTCAGCAAGCCGAGGAGACACAGGGTGAAGAGGACAGTTGAACAGATGGCTCCTGAGTTTGCACTTTTTGGTTTTTGGAAGCCTGCTTCAGGAGCATGGCCCAGTTTTGAGAACTCTTCGGCTGCGGCGTATGCTAATGTCTTGGTTCATGTTTTCTAGCCATATGCTTAGTTTCAGTACTCTCTCTCTCAGTTTCTTTGTAATGCCAATGAATTTGGTTGTCTGTTCTGTTTATCTGGCTGTTAGTTTTGATGAGATCCCCAGCTCTTCTGTAATCGGGAAATTTTGTAACATATATGATGTGCAGGCTTCTGCAGCTGCCCCCTCTTGTAATTTTATTACATTTACCAGTTAATAGAAATAGCATAGTCTTTTACCGAGAAAAAAAATAATTTATTAAAATTGATTAAAATTAACATTCGTTATTTAGTCAAAAATAGTTAAGTCT
>APFE030584474.1:0-10374 GCA_000404065.3 Pinus taeda
CATTGTTGGAACGGGCAACATCGGTCCATGTTCCATGGACGCGTGTTGCCCCCGGATTCCCCAAAAAACGTCGTTTAGGGCCTCAAAACGGCTCGGAAGTTCAGGACCCGAAAAAACTGCTAAAAATAGTAAGTTGTGCTACAATTAAGGAAACTGAAAATGCTGAAAGAGACAATGATGGGGGTCCAGATGGACTTGGCAGGTGGCCACCAATATCCACCTGGATCAGAAGGTGACTAGATCGAATCCCCCTTCGGTGTGGTTGTAGAAATTATGGTGTAGATTTGAAACTACTCATGAAGTTTTAATCAAAATCACAAGACACAAACCTACTTTAATACTCCGTGGAAGTTAATTCACAAATTTAGAACAAAAAATTCAGACATGCAATGAGGAAACAACAAACATGCACAATATTTTTTTTGTTGGGAAAGCAATCTGCTAAAAACCCCAAATGCCTACTTGCATTAATATGATGATTAGATATGTATTACAACTGATTTGCTCAATTGAGGCAACCTGCATGTGCATAACCTATCTCTCTCCTCATTGAGAAGCTCTGACCTAGACTTAGTTAATTTTTTCCTATGTTTGAGTCCCTATTTCCTTGCATAATTCCTTGAGAACTTAGTCCCATATTATTTAGGAATTTCTCCAAAATGGATTGTGCAATTCTTCAAGTTGATCATCAGGTTTCATGCCACACATGTATACTCTAGAATAGTCTACAAGTGATGTTACACTACCTTGGAATCTCCACCTCAAATGGGTAACTTGAATTATTTACATGCATTAGCTATTTTGGGTTGATTGATAAGTTATTTGGATGATCACTGAGTTTGAATGAAGTCGCACCACACAGCTAATCTTCCACTAGTACCTCCAACAGTTGGAATTGCTTTAACTAAAAACAACTTGAGGTAACTGACTTTGATTGCTACAAATTAGAAATCACACATTCTTAACTAAACTCTAACTCCTCAGACTATAATTTACCGAGTAAACTATGTGACACAAGCCATGTCACACAAGTTAACTACATCAAAGTTGTCTGTTGATGTGGAAATTCAAATTTTCTCAATTTGATCAAGGAAAAATCAAATTGAGAAATTCTTGCTGCATTTTTCAACACACTCTCTCGGTCAGAATGGGATTATCAACCACCTCTATCCAACACCTTTAGAACTTGAACCTTCCTCTTGACAAGGCCTTTGTCAAAATGTCAACATCTTGTTCCTCTATTGGAATGTACTAAAGCACCATTATCTGCCTCTCCACACAGTCCCATAAATGGTGATACCAGATATCTATATGCTTGGATCAATCGTGAAAAATAAGATTATCAAAGAGCTTGATGCAGCTCTGATTATCACAGTAGATCACAATTGGATCCATCATCTGACCAAATAGTCCAACAAGTATCTTTCTCATGCAGATCGCCTTACATGTTGCTTGACTTGTAGCCATGTATTCTGCTTCTGCTCAGCTGAGCACCATAGATATTTGCTTCCTGCTATACCAAGAAACAATTATAGACCCAACACTAAAAACCACTTGATGTACTCTTTCGGTTTGATGGACTCCCCAACCAATCTGCATATGTGAAGCCACACAACTTCACTCCCTCTGTCCGTTTGTACCATAGTCCAAACTGGGTAGTGCCTCTAAGGTACTGTAAAACATGCTTGGTTTCCTTCGAAAATAATTTTGTTGGCCTAACCATAGCTTGACTCAACTAGTTGGATGTATAGCACATATTTGGTTGTGTGTTCACAAGATACATTAGTGAACCCATTAACTACAGATAAATGGTAGCATCCACTTCCTCACCTAAATTGAGATCCTCATTCCTCCATTTGGTTGCTAGGGGTGTGTCCATGGGTTTGAAACTCTCCATGCAAAATCTCTATAGTATCTCATTTAAATACTTATGTTGAGACACAAATAGTTCCCCATCGCCTTGCCATACTTCCAACCCGAGGAATTCGTGCATGAGACCTGTGTCCTTCATTTCAAATTCTTTTGCAAGGTCCTCCTTTCAAGATCTGATCAACTTCTCATCACCAGTTAAAATCATATCGTCAGCATATAAGAAATTAATAAGCAATTTAGCTTCTAACAAGATATTATAGAGGTTTGAATCCGCTTCACTTTTAGTGAAGCCCAAACCGGTGAGACAGCTATTGATCCTGGTGTACCAAGCACGAAGTTCTTGTTTGAGATAGTACAATGCTCACTTGAGTTTGCACACATGAGACTCCCTATCAAATGTATCAAAACTTTCTAGTTGCTCGATGTACACCTCCTCCTTAATAACTCCATTGAGGAATGCTGTTTTTAAATCCATCTGGTGGATCTTCCACCCCATCTGCGCAGCCAGTGAAAGAATTTATCTAATGGATGAGTACCTTGCTACAGGGTCAAAGGTTTACTCATAGTCAATTCCCTCAACTTGAGAGTACCCATTGGCCACACATTTGGCCTTATGCTTCTCTATGCTTCCATTTGTTGCATGCTTTACCTTGAAGATCCATTTCGAACCCATAACTGATTTATCTACTGGTTTTGGGACCATTCAGGTGACCTTCTTTTCCTATGCAAATTTGAAGGAGCACCCACATTATCCCTTGCATCCTGCACAAGTCTTTCAACTTCCCTAGTTATTTTTCTACCTTCTCTGGATGGTTCTAATTGAGTGGATGTCTCCACTCTTTGCTCCCTAATTTGTGGTTGCTTCACAACTTCCCGAGGTTCCTCCTTTGGAGCTAAAATCTCCTCTTATGGTGGGATTTGAAGCTCCCTCTCAGGAGATCACCGCATCGCTTTCTCGTCATCAAATTTTACATCCCTTCGCATAAATGTAGTTCTAAGGGATGGAAAGTACGCATGGTAGTTGTTGGGATTTTATGTGTAACCCACAAATACCCCAACTTTGATTTCAGCTCAAGATTCTTCCTTGATTCTTTGGACACATGGTAGTAAACAAAGGCTCAAAAAACCTTTAGGTGCAGCACATTCGACTTTCTCCCCAAGAAAGCCTCCTCCAGTGTAATCATGCCTAGACTCTGATGAGGATTCTATTTCTACAAATAGATTGCTATGTTGCATGCTTGATCCCACAAATGTAGAGGTAGGCCTTGGTCATGTAACATTTCCCTCGCTGCTCCCATAATGCTACAGCTCTTTCTCTCAACCACCCCATTATGTTGTGGGTTGTGGGCTGTTGTCAACTCTCATCGAATGCCTTCTTTCACACATAAATTTTTGAATTCATTCGTCACATACTCATCTCCATTACTACTCCTGAGATCCTTCACCTTCTTGCCAATTTCTTTCTCAATTAGTGCCTTGAATTCTACAAACTTGGAGAATGTCTCATATTTCTTCTGCAAGAAGAAGATCTAACACTTCCATGAGGTCATCAATAAAAATGACAAAATATTTGTTTATGGTAGTGGAGGTTGTCGATAAAGTTCCACAAACATTAGAGTGTATCTTTTCTAGCACTGCATGCGCTTTGTTGTCCCGATCATGGAATGTGGATTTTGTGTACTCCCCCAAAGTACATCCTTTGCATACATCTTGCTACTCAAGTGCTCCTTTAAGGGAGGCCAATGGTTATTTACTACATAATCTTCAAAGCTCCATGATGCAAATAGCCAAGTCTTCTATGCCAAATTTCATCGACATCATGACTCTGCACTTTCTCTGCCTTTGCACTTAATGCAACACAATCTTCCACATCTAGCTTATACAGGTTCTTCACATGAACCCTGATATGCTTCACTTGTCCTATCGCTATGTGTCTCAGGAATGCCTTTCCTTTGTTGAATATCACATCATAACTATGGTCTTCCAAAATTGCAATAAATATGATTTTTTTCTTTAGGCCCGAAACAAACATGACATCCTTGAGCTTGAGAGGGGAGCCTGACTCCATCTGAAAGGTGATTGTACCAACCCTCATCTCACTATACCTTCCATCATCCCGCAACTTAATGTGCATCTGTAGGTATTTCTCCTCCAGGTCATTGAAAAGCTCTCTAAAACCTGTGATGTGGAAAGAGGCACCTGATTCCAAGTACCACACGCTCCCCATCATTGCATTGACCATGCTTGTGATAAGGGTAAAGTCAAGCTCGAACTATGAAGCCAAGGATTCACTTGATGCTCCTCCTGAGGTATTTTTGCTTGCCTTTTTGTATGGACAATTCATGGCACATTTCTCGAATTCATTATAATGGAAGCATTTAATTTTGGACAAATCTTTCTTCTTGTCCCCTTTGCCAGATTCTGGTTTAGATTGATATTTCTTCCCTTTTCCCTTCTTCATCCTCACCCTTGCATGAAGTCCCATCTCTGGTATTCCACCTTATTTCCTCCTGTACTAAATTGGACCATAAGCATTCCCAATTCGATAGTTTCTCCCTCTCGTTCATTGAATCTTGATAACTATGCCAGCTCTTGGGAAGGCCTAGAGGGGCTAGGCTTAACAAGTCCTCTTCTGCAACATAAAACCAACTCCATGATGTTCGTCATGAATTTGTGTAAACCTCCTCATGTACTGAAAAATAGTATTATTCTTCTACATATTGATACTTCAGATTTTATCCTTGAGTTCCAGCTTCTTGTGGTCTATTAGCCTCCTGCTCATAGCAGGTATTCACCTTTCGTGATCGACATATTTACATGCCAAATATGTCATGCTTTGCTTCCAGCAATGTTCCATATTTGAAATTTGCTACTATGGCAAATATGGGCACACCCCCCAGTTATGCCTTCATTTGAAATGTCTGTTGATAATATTTCTGAGCAAGGAATGCATCATATTGAAGAGTCTGAGGACCAGTCTTCTCCTTTTGTCAAATCTTTAACGGAGCATGATGAATGTTCGTTTGGTTCAACTGCAAATGAAATCTTTTCTGCCCAAACCATCAGAAGCTCAGGCAGAGTACGAAATTTACTCCTTGATGAGTGCACACTGAATAGTTCTGTTTCCATTACTGAATTGTCAACATCCTTGCAACAAGAGGGCAAGATTACTGGGATATCATGTACAAATGAAGATAGCTGCTATACTAACATGAATTTAAAGAACACAACTGGAGACGTGGCATCTAATGCAAAGGATTTATAATGTGCAGCAAACCTATCTGAAACAGCTCTTGTACCCTCTCATAGGATGCGTTATGAGAGTGGGTGAACCCAGTCCTTTCAAGTAACTTTAGGAAGCTCTCACGGGTAAATCAAATGGGATCTCTGTGAATTTATTTACTCTCAAGTTGGTGTCAAGTTGAACTTAATCAAGTACGAGCTGTTTGAAGTTGATCCTATACCACATGCATATTCACTGATTTCAAATTGTCACATTCAAAGCAGCGTAGGAGCAGAGTCATCTTTGCCATTTATCTTGCTTTGTGGATGCCGGCCCAAGGATTTATAATATGATTCTTTATTAATCACAATGTTTAGCATGAAAGGCAAGCAGCCAAGGATTCTTGTTAAAATTCCATACATCTGCAGGGAGGAGCTGGCTGCACAGTATTCTCCAATGTCAGAGGATAGTGATGATTGTGTTGGTTATCGCATGATACGGTATAGTGATTCTCCTCAGCATATTTCAGTGACTCAATCCGATCAAGTTATTTGCAGTCCTACGAGCCCTGTTTCACTTACAAATAAAGAAGAAATGTTTTCTGGGCCTGAAATTTTACTTCTGATAAAACTATATGGGTGGGGAAATGCTGGAGGACTCTTTTATCACTGAAGTTAAGGAAAAATACATTTGGGAAGCCAGAGGTAATATGGCCTTTTGAGAAGCATAATGGAAATGTGTGGAAAACTCCTCCTTTATGTTTCAGTCTTTCTCATACATCTTCACTAATTGCTTGTGGTGTCACGACAAAGTCTTCAGTAAGCTCAGATTGTTATTTACCTGTCATTTTTAGAACTTCTTACAACCTGCTGCAAAGTTTTGGTAAATACGTTTTGTTAATGTGGGCATTGATGTGGAGGAAAAGGGACGAAGAATGAACAGTAATATACTAAAATTTGCCAGGCGCTATTTTTCTTTACCAGAGATTGCATGGTTAGAGGGGATCCTTGATCCTGAGAGGCAACTACAGAAATTTGTACAACTCTGGACGCTCAAGGAAGCATATGTCAAAGCTTTGGGAAGAGGGATAAGTGGAGCTCCTCTTAAGGATTTCACCATCCATCTGAAAAATCTTTCAGGCATTCAAGAGGATTCGTGCCAATGTGGAGCTTAATGGTCTTCTTCTTTCACATGCCTTGATGACATTCCATGGACTGGCCATCAAATGTGCTCAGCATTATTCATGGCATTGGGAATAAAGAATTCTCTGGAACAAACCGCTATTTTGGAGATCTGGGACGTACGATAAAGACAGCTGGGTCAAATGTCTTATTTGAAGCAGTAAGAGAAGTCTCAGATAATGTCATGAAGGGGGCCGAAACAAGTGGTTTTAATGGAATGGTGCATGGTTTCTATCGTGGCATTTTAAAACTCGGCCTCCAAAAATGGATAAATCTGCAATATTAAGTGATGCTCTTTCTCTTGTGAATCAACTACGAGAAAAGGCAGGCGAGCTGAAAGACTCCAATGAACGACTTCGGCAATCCAATAAAGAATTGAAGACAGAGAAAAATGAGCTTCGTGATGAAAAGACAAGGTTGAAAGCAGAGAAGGAAAGATTGGATCAACAAATGAAGGTTATGATGACTTCATCTCCAGGGTTCATGCCGCATCTGGCTGTAGCGCATGCATTCTCAGCTCAAAGTCAAGCAGCAAATAACAAGACACTACCTATTCCAGGTTTTATATATTTTGAATAACAAGATTGGCAGCGTTTTGTGGATCTGGATGAATTTGTCGTTCCTGCAATATCAATTTTAATATCTTTGGTGGGCAGTTTTAGGTTTTGGAAAATTGAGGGCAACAACAATCCTTGTGAAAGAATGGATATCGATGATTTCAGATGCCTTTTCGAGAGTTCAGGAGTGGACATATGGGGTGTGATTGACATGGCTCTTACAGTGGCATCTACAGAGTTTTCTGAAGAATTCAAGGCAAGAAGAGATCAGATTGCCGCGCGATTATATGCCTCTACCACTTCGCGTTGCCAGAATTGTGATGGCTCTTCGGATGGAGGAGAAGCTGCAAGAGTCAGCGGTGGTACTTCAGGGATCGGAAGCAAGCCGCAGCACAAATCCCCGAGACCCTTCAAGGCAAAGGCAATCGAATCTCATGAAGCGGAAGATAAGAGCCCCGATGATGAAGACGAAGAAGAAGGGTTGCAGAAAAACAAAGCAGAAAGCCACCATGTGGTAGAGGAGGTGCTGAGGAAAAAGGAGCTTCTTGATTCCTGGCATGGCAATGTGGCAATGGATGCCACCAGCTGCAGTTGATACATCTCAGGATCATGCGCTACGGCCTCCTGTTGCCTAAGCACATTCTTACCATATCTATTGACTTGTTGTCAGTGTCGATTATGACCAGAAAGACTAGGACATTTTTTCAGGTGTTATGTTTTTGTTGGTGTTATTGCTTGCATCATCTTGGTAGTCTCTCATTTCTACAGTTATGTCTTCTTTCTGTTGTGGGGTCGAACTCATTGCTGCAGTACTGAAACATGAGTAATTGAATTGAATCTTAAAAGAATGATTCGTGAGCTTTGGGTGGCCACTGGGTACTTATCCCAACAGGCATATAAACAAGAATACAGCTGAGAATAATCTAGTCTTCTTGTGGTTTCAGTTTCTGTTTCGGGAAGATATCCAATACCAGCGGCGTGGAATAAAGTGGAGAACAGAAGGACAGCCAGCCACCGCCTCAATCCAAAAAGACAAAAATCATTTATGGAACCGCCTAAAGGATTCATGCGCAGCCTTAGATATTTACTCCAAGATGCCAGCTGCCCCAGCTCAGCCCATATAGTCTTTCATGCATTTATTTTTAGCAGCAAACACTGATTTACTTCAGATCTGTTTAGATCGGTTTGATAGATATTTTGAGATATTTTCCTTGAGATCTTATCCACAGATCTAAGTCTGTAAATATTTTCTATAAAAACCTCCCTATGTACTGTTCAAAGGGTGAGATGTTTTGATCGTTAAATCTCATTTGAGGTTTGCTGTGTACGCTCCAAGAAATTCAATGAATAGAGCTTGCTGGAACTCATGTGTTTGGACTGTCTAAATGTGCATTTGATGGCTGAAGAACAAGATTGCAGAATCCTCGTGTTTCCTCATGGACTAATAAGTTTTCCTCACCTCTTTCTACAGTTGCTATGTTTTCTATATCGTATCTGTGTCATGATCTAAACCTGCAGGGAAAAAGAATAGTTCAGATGTCACTTAGCTGTGCTCTGCCCTCAATCCCTGCTTTTTCTCTATGTTTTCTTGCTAAATTAGCTTATAAATATGAATTCCTCTTGGGCTCATATTTGCACTAGTTTCCTCCGTATATGAATATTGTTGTAGGAATTTCTTAATTGCTCCTATATGATATTCATTTATGTTCCCTCTGTTAGCACGAATGAAAATTACTTAGCTGTCTTTCATTCCCTGACATCCGTTTCATCCTCATTCAAACCTGATATTATTCCTTGTGCAACTATCCTGCTCTGTAGTCCCCTCTTTCCCAAAGAAAACACATCCTTCAGCCCACATCCTTGACTCCATGCCCAATGTTCTAAACCTCTTGCACTTTGCATGCCAAACGCTGCCTGAATTGATCATTCATCCCGCCAAACTTAAACAAAAAACCATGTGCATAATAACTAGCCTGAAATCATTTCCTAAACAAAGCTAAATCCCGAAGAGAGAGCCCTCTCTGACTACTGGTAGGCTAGGACCGACAGTCCAAAGCTTGGTCTGTGGTTACCTTGACCGTATCCCTGAAGGAGCGAAGGGACAACCTGAGTGTTAACATGGTCATTACTCTTCTTGAACAATTTTGAGTGGTTTCCACATTGCGAACATAGTTTCTTTTATGTGGATATTTGAGACAATGTAATCCCGTACTCTGTCCAAGGTTATTCTCCTCACCTTGGCTACATATTTCTTCCATTGAGCAAGGTTCTAGGCATAATATGCTTGTAATTTTGAAACATCTGTCTTGATGTATTCTAGCAAGCCATTGTCATCCAATACCACCTCCATGCGATCCTTCCATGCGATGAAGTTAGAGGTGCCTTCCAAGGCATACTGTAGCCTCAACCTATCGAGGGTCATCTTCTCAGCTCTGAAGAGATCCTATTGCACTGAAATCCAACTTTGAACCTCCTGAGAAATAACTTCGAAATTTCTGCTCTCCTGAGAAATAACTTCTCATGAAGTTTTAATAAAAATAACGACACACAAACCTACTCTACTACTCTATGGAAGTCAATTCACAATTTAGAGAAAAAATTTCAGAGATGCAATAAGAAAGAACACACACGCACATAATATTTTTTCTGGGGAAAACAATATTCTAAAATCCCCAATGCTTACTTGCATTATTATGATGAATAGAGATGTATTACAATTTATTTTCTCAACTGAGCACAACATGCAAGTGCATAACCTATCTCTCTTCTCACCGAGAAGCTCTGACACAGACTTAGTCAATTTCTTCATCTGCTTGAGCGCTTATTTTCTTGCGCAATTCCTTTAGAAATTAGGCCCCTATTATTTAGGAATTTCTCCAAAATGGATTATGCAATTCCTCAGGTTGATCATTAGGTTGCATGCAACACCTATACACTCTAGAATAGTCTACAGCTGATGTTGCACTGCCTTGGAATCTCCACCTCAACTTGGTAACTCAAATTCTCTGCATGCACACACTATTTTGGGGTGATTGATCTGTTAATTGGATGATCACTGAGTTTGAGTGAAGTCCCACTGCACAAATTACCTTGCACTAGTTCCTTCAAAAGATGGAACTAGTTTAATTTAAAAAAACTTGAGATAACTAAATTTGATTGCTACAAATTAGAAATCACACATGCCTAATAAAACTTTAACTTTTCCAACTCGAATTTAATGAGTAAACTAGGTGACATAATCCATGTCACACAGGTTAACTGCATCCAAGTTGTCTACTGATGTGGAAATTCAAATTTTCTCAATTTGATCAAGGCAAAATCAAATTGAGAATTTCTTGTTGTATTTTTCAATAGTGTCACACTAGATTGATATGTTTAATAGGGATGCCATCCATGAATATGAAGCATCACCCCTTGGATTTTCTCACAAGTTTTTTCTTGGAATCTCTCTTTGTCTCTCTCTTTGATGCATGTGTGTGTGTGTTTACATATGTACATATATTACATGCGTATGAATGTATGTACACACACAATGTATGTT
>APFE030584477.1:0-17273 GCA_000404065.3 Pinus taeda
AAATAGGGGGATTTGAACCTTTGGTCTTTCAGTTTACACAGATTTCACATTATTACTTCAATCACCAATTGAGTTTGTCATGACAAATGTTAAATTTTTTTAATAACATTAGTGATTTTATATTTTCATTACTACATCTCATTTTATTTAATAATATCTTTTTTTTTCACTTTTATCTATCTATATATCTATCTAAATATATATAATATATATATTATATTATTATATATATATATATATATATAATATATATATATATATAATACTATCTTATACCATAATGTATGTTTAGTGTGAATTTTTTTCATTAAAGAAAATTTGTGTAAAAAAAAAACAAAATTTGTAGTTTATTTTAAAAGGAAACAAATTTTGGTGTTTATTTATGGAAATTTCTTTTCATCTATTATATAATATGTGTGTTTATTTATGTAAATTTATTTTCATCTTTTATATAATATGTTCTTGTCCTATAGCATAAATTGAATTTATTTCTTCGAGGTACCTTTTTTTGTAAGCTTGGTAAGATTACATTTTCATCATGTCCAACCTGTCACCCCTATCGGGGGTAACACAATATTTGAACCCAAGGCTTCCGGTTTGAGACGGATAAAACAATATTTGAACCCATTTCTCAGGCCACTACTAATTGAGCTACCCCAAGGGTAAATTTTTTTGAGGTACTTTACATCACAACTGCGTTTAACATTAATTTCTATTGTAGACTTGGTTAAGGTTTCTTTAATTTTCCATTGCACATTTTTAAAATAATTTAACATTAATTTCTATTGTAGGCTTGGTTAAGGTTTCTTTAATTTTCCATTGCACTTTTTTAAAATAATTTACCCTTTTTCTTATCTTTTGCCTTCTTTTTCTCATTTTTTGATTTTGTTATATTTTTTTATTTTACTATTGAATCAAGTATAAAATGTCTTCCTAAAATTTATGTCAAATTAATGAATTCACTTCCCTTCTTAAATCCTAAACCTATCTTCTGAGTATTTAAATTGGTTTCCATAGATACTGATGTATTCATTGTTTACTTGGTAATTAAATTGCATCTCTTTGTAGACTTTTGGTTTCTATTTATGTTCTTTCTTTTCTATTTGTGTTATTTCATAATTTTATTTTACTTTATTTTACCAACCATTTATCTCTTCAAACCAATTTTTACATAATTTAATTTGATAAAGCATTTTATTATTACAATGTCACAATAAATACCTCATCTTATAGTATTTAGCTATGCTTTAAGCATTGTTCAAACAATTTTCTTATTGTCATTCATATTCATTCATATATATAGAGTACTGTAGCGTTTTTTAAAGCCCGCTACCATACTCAAATTCAAGTTTTTTTATTCAATAACATATTAGAGTAAGTTAAAATTTCAAATTTAATTTGTTTATCACATGAAAATGTGATGATAATTATTTATTTTTCATGTTTATTATTGTATTTTTCATGAGTGACAAATTATCTTCTATTTCTATATACAAAATTTGCTATCACAAATTATATTTTCATTATATTACTGAGAAATATTTTAATTTCCTATTTTTTATTGTTTTTAAGCTTATTTTACACTCTGCACACATGGTGAGGTTTAATTAGTTAATAAATCATCAAAAATTTAACAAGATAAAATAAATAATTTTATGATGACTAAATACACTTTATGTGAATAATAAAATACACAATGCATAACTAAATAGTAAAATATTAAATCAATGCAAAGATTTCAAAACTTTAAGTCTTAATATAGTGACTAAAACTAATGTTACAAAGAACGAACAATATCACATTATTGTTACCGATGTACAATTTGCTTTCAAAAACTTATAAATTCGGCTGTATTGCCGAATTCGGTTGTATTACCAAATTCCGCTGTATTGCCGAAAAAAATTCATAAATTCAATGGTTCGATTCGATTTGCGAATTAAAAAGGTAATTCGAGTTAGGTTTAGTTAAAATGCACTAGATATTCGAGATCACGATATTAGATCACGATATTCGAGATCACGATATTAGATGCTTCGCATATTTTAATCATAGTTATAGATTCGAGCATCTTATTTACTGTTAATGGCATAGGATTAACCTTAATAAATGAGAGTGGTGGATGTAGTTTTATTTACTGTTAATGGCACAGGATTAACCTTAATAAATGAGAGTGGTGGATGTAGTTTTATGTATTAAGAAATTTACAGGAAATGAAATATGTAGAAATTTATGGTAATTATGTTTTTTATTTAAAGTAAAATAAAAAATTTATTAATTTATAATTTTTAGATTTATCAAATTTTAAATAAAATGATAATGGTTGATGTAGTTTTATGTATTAAGAAATTTAGAGGAAGTGAAATACTTAGAAATCTATGATAATTATGTTTTCATCAAGTAAAGTAAAAAACATATAATTTATTTGTAAGTTATCAAATTTTAAATAATAATTTATAATTTGTAGATTTTTCAATTTTTATTTCTAATTTATAGAATTATTAAATTTAAATTGGGGAAAAAATTATCTAAGTAAACAGAAAATTTTGTTTTTTAAAAAAGGTTTTTTTTGATTGAGATTTAGCAATTTATAACAGAAATGTATATTTTTAAAGAACCTTTACATATATTTAATATACTATTTCATTATGAATCTAAAATACTTGATAATGTGGAATTTAGATGGTTCATTGTAATGTGGAATATTTTGGAAATTCACTTTATATTAAATATCATATAATTTATGGTGTAAATAGGTGAATGGATCAATACAAAATTCTTAAAAATTATTATCGTACTTGCTATTCTAAATATAACAATGATTTAAAATATTGGAAAAATAATATATTTGAATATATACCAGAGATATGTTGCTAATTTTTTTTTTTAATTGAAATTTTCTATACTGAATCAAATTCCAATTCAAACTCAAACTCAAACTTGAATTTGGTCACTATAGTATAAAATAAACTATACCTATCCATATACATATATCATAGTTCCCCTTAAATCTGAAGTGAATGGCTAATTCCCACTTAGTTTTGGAGCATGCTGCAGAGGATACCATCAGAACTGTGAAGTTCACATTACAAAACTGACTGTTGTGAAATAGCTAAGCCAGATAATAAATATGTAGTATTATAAGACAACGTTTTGAAAAATAGATGTAATATTATGATATAGCATTTTAGAAATTAAAACACATACGATTGAATATTTTTAAGTACTGCCCTACCAATCGGAGATGACGACGCTGGTTAAATAGTGCAATTCGCAAACATATAATTTGAAGCTGTAAAATTATATTACGACTTTACAGGTTCATGCGAATATACAGCACGCACATCCTAGGAAGGAACTTACCCTTTCTCAATATGTTCAAAACATTGAATTAGAAACCGCTTTGCAGGGTCTGTCAGTTGCAGTACAGTATTTGTATGCACGATGGAAGGCAGCTGTAGATAAAGCAATGCAGATTCTATTGTCATAAGTGACTGCAAGGCATGTGTACAACAATTGACACATGATTTTACACCCAATTTGTCGGCAACCATTAAAACGTCCAGCAGCGCAGGTGTAGAACGCGCCTCTAATGTTCCCTTGTACATGAACTGCAATAAATCCACGAACGCCACTTCCTCTGTGACCACACAATAATGTTTACACAGTAAAATATAAGGCCACACCACTAAGGTTAAATGTAATACAGAAAATATGTAATAAGGTGTTAGTATATATTAGTTTTTATTTTTTAAATCTTTTATTTGGATGTTTATAAAGAGTCGAGAGAAATTGTTTTAAGATGGACTCTTGTTCATAAACAGAAAACATCTATCCATAAAGCAATAAAAAATGAATGTTAATTGTGAAACAAAACACATTAATATGTTAATTGTGAAATAGAAAACATCTATCCACAAAGCAAATAAAAAATGAATGAAAAATGGTTTTAAATGTACCGGAACAGCTTAAATGAAGTGTCACATCCTGCTCTTCAGATTCTTTCATTTCGTTTGAGAAAAGCTTCAACCTAGTAAAAGAAAAGAAATAAAATATATCATCATATAAAACAAATTTGAAATTACGTTAAAAGATTTGTAGAATTCAAATAATGAACATGTAAATGAACATTTAAACAACGGACTCTTTTAACGTATCTCTCAGAAATTACGTTAAAAGGAGAAGCTTGATAAATGGACGAACCAACCCAACCCAACCCCAAACCACTAGAAGACATGGCATACCAGTCTATATTAATCTCGGTGGGGCTTTAAACACATTGATAACCTTACATTAATTCGGCCATACTCGCTGAAAAGAGTCACTTGATCATGAAAGTATGAAAAAATTACTCTCTTTATTTAAATTTCTATTATTGAATTTTATAAAACTTTTAACGTAATTTCAAATTTGTTTTATATGATCATACATTTTATATCTTTTGGTTTTATTAGGTTGAAGCTTTTCTCAAACGGAGTGAAAGAATCTGAACAGCAGGATGTCACACTTCATTTAAGCTGTTCAGGTACATTTAAATCCATTTTCATTAATTTTTTATTTGCTTTGTGGATAGATGTATTCTGTTTGTCAAAGAGACCCCATCTTAAACCAATTTCTCTCAACTCTTTGTAAACATCCAATTAAAAGTTTTCAAAAATAAAAACTAATATATAATAACACCTTATTACATATTTTATGTATTACATTTAACTTAGTGGTGTGTCCTTTTATTTTACTTTGTAAACATTATTGTGTGGTACCAGAGGAAGTGGCGTTGGTGGATTTATTGCAGTTGATGTAGAAGGGAACACTAGAGGCGCGTTCTACACCTGAGCTGCTGCATGTTTTACTGGTTGCCACAAATTATGTGTAAAATCATGTCTCAATTATTGTATACATGTCTTGCAGTCACCTATGACAATAGGATCTGCATCGCTTTATCTACAGCTGCTTTCGGTCGTGCATACAAAGACTGTACTGCAACTGACAGACACTGCAAAGTGGTTTCTAATTCAACGTTTTGAATATATTGAGAAAGGGTAAGTTCCTTCCCAGGATGTGGGTGTTGTTTTTAGTTGCTACGAATGCGTGCTGTGTATTCGCATATTTATGTTTTGTATCCATTTGCTGATGTGCTACAGAGTTGTGCAGCGATATTCCCTAATGTAATATCTCACGACATATGACGACTTTGATGCAGACGTGAGATGTATTGTAATAGACGACTATTCAAGAAAGAAGAGAGGGTTTATATGAATTCTTCTTTCTTGGGTTTTAATAAAAAAAAATACTCTTCACCTATTAGTTTATAAAGTTACTATTTTGTTTGAAGCAAATGTTTGGAGGAGGAGATCAGAATGCGCATAGAATGGGCGAACTGCAAGCAAATGGTATCTCATCCTCAATACCCTCCCAACTCAATCAATTCAGTATCGTGTTGTAGGCCAGCAGCCAAGTCATGCTATGTTCGAGAGAGTGCGCCTACCAAATAAGCAGGCTATGGATGCCAAGCTGATCTTAATTTGGAATTTTAAAAATATTTATATAAATTTTTCATTTTAAATATTGTTTTTCCCAAATCTTTTATGAAGTTATTGGGACATGTACATGGACTTCTAGGAAAATGTATTAACTGACCATGGTCCTTTGTGCTTCATTCATACCCATATGTTTTTTTTTTTGGGAGAATTTGGAACTGCCATGCTTGGACAAGTAAGTATCTCTGAATTAGATAGATCTAGTTTTCAGTTCATTTTATAGATCTAGGTTTTCAGTTCATTTTATGTAATATGTTGCTCTTATCGTTCCTCGTCATTGTGCTTTCATGCTTATTTCATTAGATTTTTCTGGTTATTTTGGGTTGGGGGTTATTTTGGTTATTTCATATCTTCATGAATAGATTTAAGTGATTATGTCAATTTGGGTGTTACATTGAGGGAGTGATTTTGATGGTATAAAGTGCATAATATTGCAGTTGATATTTATTGTGCAATATAAAAGTATTAATTTTATAAAATATTAAAGAATCTAAGAATATATTATGGGTTAATTCTTTAGCACAAGATTGTAAAGGATGTAGTTGGCCAAGTGTTGAGTATTTTTAACCTTGTTTCCACTATTTTTTTTTTACATTACATGAATGGATTATAACAATAATTGTATTTTTAATTTTGTTTGCAGTAATTTTTTTTACATTCCTAACCTTGATGTATGAATGGATTATAACAATGATCTTGTCTACCATGATATTTTTGCGGTTGAATATTGTTGAAGGAATGATTCAATACCTTTTGACAAATATGGGTAGTGTCACCCTCAAATTGTTGATACTATTGTAAAGTGGATAAAGATCTTGCAACATAACACTATAATATCTATAATATATCTTATCATTCAATCAGGCATTAGCTGCAAAAATGCCTTGAAACCTTAAGATAATATGGGTTGTTTTGTTAAATTTATCCTTTTTAACTTAAGCTTAGAACGTGTAGACTTAGGTAAATTTATATTATATCCTATTTCCTTTTTTTCCTAACCCATTTCAAATTATCCAAAGCAAGCATTCCCTAATATTCTTTTTCATGATTGACTTTCTTACTTCTACGAGATTGTTAGATAGTTTCCTTTGTGTCCATATTCTATAGATTCTTTGTTCTGGGTATCATCTTTTACGTCTGCTAGAGGAAGAGAGAGTAAGAGAGTTGATTTTAGGCATTTCCAATACCATAAAATTGAGATATAATTTCATTTGGTGAACTAGTTTCGATATAAGAGAAGCTCAAGTTTTAACTTTTCATTCATTACACCTTGCAGTAGTGTTCTTTGTAAATTCATACTACCTTTGTAAATTTAGGTACCGAGGCAAATAAATTAGATATGATGATGAATTGGTTGTATGTTAGTAACTATGAAATGATTTCAATGAGGAATGCATACGATGGAAATGGTGCTAAAAAAATGGGATTTAGCAGTCAGAGAAAATGGAAATTTAATGTTGTGTTGGTTCATAAATTAAAACCTCATGTGGAAACTTTTGTTAGAGAGAAAGGAGATTAGTGTTCCCCATGAAATTTTAGGTCTATGAGTGGGGAGATGGCGTTTTAGTATCCTCAATTCAATAACATGAAGGAAATGCTAAATGTTGGAATGAGAAGCAACATTAATTGTGAAATTTTTTGTATGTTGATTGGGTAGAGTCGTGTGTATTAAGGTCAAGTTTTATGTTATACTTAAGTCAATGGGACTCCTAAGTGCATTATAGCCTCAATACATGGTGAGAGCTCAAGTGCCACTCCTATGTAAAAATACAAAAAGAAGATCTAATGTAAGTAATATAGAGAATAAAGTGTTTTTATATTGCTAAAGGTAAAAAACAATACACTCGATGAATGCCTCCAAGGAAGGTAAAGGAGGAAGGGAAGATGGCTAAATTTCTCCAAGGTATATCACCTAAAGAGGATACAAATTTTATTTCCTATGGTTTATTTCTACCATCTAAGGATGAAAATAAAAACTTGTAATAAAGGATTGCCTTGTAGTGTTAGAAGAAGATTTTGTTGATGGAGCTTTTCTCTATCTCGAGGGTGTGGCCGGTTGGTGCCTTCAAGGAGTGGAATACTACCTATTGAAAAGGAGAGCCATGTTTTGAGGGAATGGTACCTTTTCAAGTTATTCATTTGGGAATATCTTAGAGAAGAGTCAAAGACGTGTTATTGAAGACATTGGAAAGGGATATCTTAGTGAATACACAACTCCCTTGGGAGAGGCTTCATGCTTGGTATTGGGAGAATACAAATTTTATTCCAACTAAATTAGTAATTCATAACTAGTCTTTTCCAAATTTACACTATCTTGACTTTCAATGTTTCCTAATTTAAATTTGTTCAATGTTGCACATGTTTTTGGAACAAGATGAGGGGATTTTTTATTTGTAATTTCAAAAGTTACATAATGAATATAAGTAATATTAGGAGTATTAATCAGATGTTGATCTGATCTTAATGGAATAGATATGGTAGAGAAACTAAATACCTTTGTGCAACTCATATATACATTCAAACAAGAATGTAGATGAAATATGCATGGCTTGAAAGATTTAGTATTGTTGTGGAATTAATTGGAATTAATAAGTAATAACCACCTCATTTTACAAAATATTTTTTTCTACATTATTTGCAATGTGAATTTACTAAAAAATCATAAATGACAATAAGAGGGTGCATTTGAAAGTTAAAAAAAATCAACTAGAGTTTGTTGTCCAAATATGGAGAAAACCCTTGCATTTGCTCATGGACATAAAAATCAAAGCAAATGGAGAAAAAAGCAAGAAAATTGTTTGTAGACAAATGGGCAAGCAATAATAACTCTAAAAATATCAAAAAAATCATTAACATAGGGGTTTATTAGAACATACCTGTTATTGGAAGAAATGAAGATTGTCTCACTGTTCTTCAATCTTTGATCGACAAAATATTCGTTGTTGGGTGTGATAATGGCTATTCAAACCTCGAATCCTCCTTGAAAGCAAGCATAACGCTCTCCCCTTCCTTCTCCAACATTAGACAAAAAAATGAGGGAACAATAAATGAATTCGGCCTTTTCTAGCCACGATGATGAATGTTTGTCCATGTGCTAGATGATATTTTCCATCCTAGACCGATATTTCCCGAAATATCATGATATTTTTTGGGAGACAAAATATCGTGATATTTCCTTGGTGATATCTCATCTAAACTCTATAACAAGTCATTCCTCCTATCTAAAAACTATCCTCACCTGTATGGATTCATTATTTAACGATATCTCGTCTCCCCGAAAATATCGCGATATTGTCTTCACTAGTACTATCTATTTCCAAATTTCAAAGATGATTTGTTTGTCAATACATTCATGCTATTAATTCATTTCATGATATCACTAAGGTTTTTCCTCATGGACGTAGGACTTGACATCTCTTTTAGTTGCAACATTTGGTGTTGTTGATGATATTTAAGAATTCCAATTTGTGGTTTGGAATTTACGAGCATTTATGAATGGAATCTAGAGAACCTCTTTCTTTGTAGCATCTTGAGAGTTTGTAGTGTTCACACCCTCAACTACAAAGCCTTACCTAATTTGGAATTGTTACAACAGACCAAGGGAGGCACACATTTGTCCCTTTACACATGAAGGAATCATGGACTATGTTGGATATGTTTTTGTATATATGTTGGCATTGTAAGGGGGTTGAATTATTATGTGATATGGCCATTTTAAATGAATGTTAATGATGGACTATGTTGATTCAATTTTTGTATAGATACTGCATTGTAAAGCGGTTTAAATTCAGGTTGCAATTATTATCTAAGATGAGAAATTTAAAGCAATGTTGTCCATTTGGAAAAATTCATTCACATTCAGTGTATGGTATGTCGACAATATTCAAAAATTCTTGTTAGTAGGCTTTATGGAGGGTTGATACTATTGATCCTTCCATGCTCATATTCATTCTTGTACTGATAATATGACATTGTAGCAGTATGTTGAATGGACTCCACATGTTGTGTGTATCATGCTATAGGGTGTGACATTGAGGTAGCTCCTTTAATTTTTTTTTTAGTTAGTTAAAAATAGGCGATACATGAATATAGTTTTATAAAGGTTATATTGTTGTGTTGATCATTTTTAAAATTAATGGCTATAAGAAATTTCAAGGACTAACATAAATCCTCAATCGAGGAGCACGTATATTATAAGGAGGTTGGTGGTTCAATTCCATTGCCCACTCACATGAATTAATCAACGATTTTTTAGTATATTTTTAATTAAATTGATTTTATATTCATTTATTTCAATGGTGAGATATTCTTTTGGATTCATTGTTTCATTTTGTCTCTAGATAGTCAAAAGTGATATTTTATTATCTTTAAAAATAATCTTTTATTGTGTCTAGAGAGATAATAGATAGGATTAAAGACATATTTCCTCTAATCATGAGTATTGTTTTCGGAGAGGCAAAAATGATATTGTCTCCTAAGTGACAATAATGCTTGTGTTATCTATTGTCCTTATAGAGACACTTTTTTAAGACCACAATTTCAGACACTCGCTTGAATACAATATTTAAGACAACGCAATTTTTTTTTCTCCCAAGTTAAGAAAATCTACCAAAAAGTATTCCAATTATTATCTTAAAGCCCCCATTTATGTAATATTGATCCATGATGCTTTGTTTTTGAGCTTAATAATCTGCTACATCTCTACCACGTTTCCATTTGTTTGAACACCAAAATAAACATGGCATTCAAATTGGAAGGAGAGAATGAAAGTTGACAAAATGATACCCAGGGGATTGAGCTGGCTCAAACCAAAGAATTTCTGGAGTGTTGCAAGTCCCCATTAACCTTGTCACATCGAGTTGGTGCATCCAACCTTGCCACATTGAACCTATCGAGGATGGTTCACAATATACTTAAGTATTACATCTAAATCACCAACATCATTGGGAATTTTGTGAAGCTTAATGTAGTGAAAAATTTTCCTGCCTTAATTCTATTTGTGGAATAACACACTTCATGTCAAACCATTCTCTTTAAATGAAAAACTTATGTAAATTTTTTAATGTGGAAACAACTCTATAAATTGAAATGACCACCACGTAAAAGAAATGATGGAGCTCACTAGTAAATCAAAATACTAGCTTTCTGGATAAGCTCACCATCCCACTACCCTTATATAATAAAATATGAGGGAAACACACAAGATGTTATAATAAAATGAGAGGGAAAAACACAAGATGAAAGTAAGATATAAATCTCAACCATCCAATGATTATGAATCCGTTTAATAAAAAATCATCAAAATTATGTATTTGACTATAAACTTTATATTTAAAATTCTAAATTTTAAAATAATGGTATCAAAATTAAGTATTTGAGTATAAATTTTATATTTAAAATTATAAATTTTAAAATAATGGTATGAGTATTTTGGATTTTCAATTCAGTAAGTGTCTTGATGATGGATCCCTATTAGAATTGGAAAGGTCAATAAGTATAAACTGTAACCAAATGGTATCCCATTCTCAATACCCTTCCAACTCATTCAATTCAGTATCATGCTGTAGCCTAACAACCAAGTCATGTTATGTTTGCTTCCCAACCCAAAAAATGTCATAATTTTGAGTTCTAGAGAGTGAACCTACCAAATAAGCACACTATGGATGCTAAGGTGGATCTTAATTTGGAATTTTAAAAATATTTATATAAATTTTGCATTTTAAATATTGTCTTTTCCCGAATCTTTTATGAAGTTATTGGGAGATGTACATGGACTTTTCGGAAAGTGTATTAGCTAACCAAGGTCCTTGTGCTTCATTCATACCCATATGTTTTTTGGTAGAATTTCGAACATCCATGCTTGGACCAGTAAGTATCTATGAATTAGATAGATCTAGGTGCTATTTCCAATTGATTTTATGTAATATGTTGCTTTGTTCCTCGTCATTGGTGCTTTCATGATTATTTCATTAGATTCTTGTGGTTATCTTGCGTTGGCCAGTATTTCTAGGTTATTTTGATGAAATATATGGTTGTTTTGGTTCTTTCGTACCTTCATGAATAGATTCACCTGATTATGGCAATTTGGGTATTATACTGAGTGAGTGATTTTGATGGAATAAATTGCATAATATTGCAGTTGACATTTATTGTGCAAGGTAAAAATATTAATTTTATAAAATATTCAAGAATTTAAGAATATGTTATGGGTTAATTTTTTAGCACAAGATTGTAAAGGATGTAGTTGGTTAAGTGTTGGAGTATTTTTAATTTTGTTTGCAGTTTTTTTTACATTCCTAACCTTTCATGTATGAATGGATGACAACAATGATCTTCTCTACCTTGATCTTTTTGCAGTTGAATATTGTTGAAGGAAAGATTCAATACTTTTTGACAAATATGGGTAGTGTCACCTTGAAGTTGTTGATACTATTGTAAAGTGGACAACTCTCTCGCAACATAATACTATAATATATCTTTATCGTTCAATCACGAAGGCATTAACTACAAAGACGCCTAGAAACCTTAAGATAGTATTGGTTGTTTTGTTAAATTTGTCCTCCTTAACTTAAGGTTAGAACATGTAGACTTATGTTATTTCAGGTCCCTGGAAACCTTAAGATGTTATTGTTTGTTTTTTTAAATGTCCTCTTTATCTTAGAACATGTAGACTTATGTTATTTCCTATTTCCTTTTATTCGCAACCCATTTCAAATTATCCAAAAGAAACATTCATGAACATTTTTTTTCATGATTGACTTTCTTACATAATGATATTGCTACAAAATTTTGTTTGTATCCATATTCTGTAGATTCTTTGTTCTAGGCATCATCTTTTACTTATGCAAGAGGAAGAGAGTTGATTTTAGGCATTTCCAATACCATAAACTGGAGATCTATTTTCAATTGGTGAACTAGTTTTAACTTTTCATTATTTGCATGTTGCAGGTAGTATTCTTTGTAAATTCACACTACCTTTGTAAATTCAGATACAAAGGAAAATAAATTAGATATTATGATGAATTGGTTGTAGATTAGTAACCATGAGTTGATTTCAATGAGAAATTTCATACTATGGAAATGGTGCTAACAAAATGGGATTTAGTAGTTAGAGAATGGAAATTTAATGTTGTGTTGGTTCATAAATTAAAACCTCATGTGGAAAAGTTTGTTAGAGAGAAAGGAGATTAACGTTCCGCATGCATTTTTAGGTCTATGATTGGGGAGATGGAGTCTCAGTATCCACAATTCAATAACATGAAGGAAATGCTAAATGTTGGAATGAGAAGCAACATTAATTGTGGTAGAGTCTTGTGTATTAAGGTCAAGTTTTATGTTATACTTAGGTCAATGGGACTCCCAAGTGCATTATAGCCTCAATGCATGGTGAGAGGTGAAGCACCACTCCTATATAAAAATACAAAAAGTAGATCTAATGTAAGTAATCTAGAGAATAAAGTGTTTTTATATTGCTGAGGGTCAAAAACAATACACTGGATGAATACCTTCAAAGAAGGTAAAGGAGGAAGGGAAGATGGCTCAATTTCTCCATGGTCTATCACCTAAAGAGGATAAAAAATTTCTCTCATATGGGTTATTTCTACCATCAAATGATGAAAATAAAAACTTGTAATAAAGGATTGTCTTGAAGTGTTAGAAGAGGATTTGGTTGATGGAGCTTTTCTCTATCTCAAGCGAGTGTCCTATTGGTACCTTCAAGGAGTGGAGTACTACCTATTGGAAATGAGAGCCATGTTTTGAGAGAATGGTACCTATTCAAGTGAGTCTTTCGGAATATATTATAGTATTGGAAAGCAGAACCATGTTTTGATAGAATGGTACCTGTTCAAGTGATTCATTTGGGAATATCTTAGAGAAGAGTCAAAGACGTGTTATTGAAGAGATTGGAAAGGGATATCTTAGTCAATACACAACTATATTGGGAGAACCTTCATTGTTTGGTATTGGGAGAATACAAATTTTATTCCAACTAAATTAGTCATGCATAACTAGTCCTTTCCAAATTTATAGTATCTTGACTTTCAATGTTTCCTATTTTGAATTTGTTCAATGTTGCACATGTTTTTAGAACAAGATGAGGGAATTTTATATTGGTAACTTACAAAGTTAAATGATGAATATAAGTAAGATTAGAGTATTAAATCAGATGTTTATATGAACTTAATGGCATAGATATGCTAGAAAAGGTAAATACCTTTATGCAACTGATATAGATTTGAATAAGAATGTAGATGAAATATGCATGGCTTGAAAGGTCATCTATATTGTGGAATTTTTCTTGTATGTTCCTATCAACAACATTTGCATATAGAAAATGGTTTTTTTTTTGAAATATTGTTACTTTATCATGTGTTTTTCATGCATTTGGGCTCATATTTTATTGAGCATGAAATTACTCTAATTTTGTGGATTATATGTAGTTCTGTCACTACTTGAAGTTGGGTCGCCACATTTGCATGCATTAGCTTTCAACTGATGCGACGTAATTGAAGTATCTATAAATTCTTTGACAAACTCTTGCCAAATATTGTGGTATGTTACTATTTTGGAATAATGATCAATCAACCATAGTCATCTTTTTGAGAATTAACTCTATTTTTCACAGAAGGATCGCTGATGTTGAGGTTGGATTTTATTAATGAGATATATTCTATAATCTTGAGTGATGCAGGAGCATCTAGCTGACGAGTCATCATGACAGAAGGTTGCTTGGTCTCTGAGAAGACTGAAGAGGAAATTGCAAGTGATCTCTATAGTCATTTCTTTTGTTGATATTTTAATTTCGTAAAGAAACAATATTTAGGAAGGTAGAAAGTTAATTAGAGAAACTGTTACAAATAATTATTTTATTTTCATGTTAACTTTTACAGATTGTAATGTAGGGAAATAAACAGTTTTAGAACTAAAAATGAACTATCCAAATGTAACCAATAACAGTTAGGAGAAGTTGTTTCCAGGCAATCATTGAAAAAGAGTCAGAATGCATTGTAACAGGTTCGACCTTTTAGAAAGAGAAATAGAATAAAAACATCTCTAAGCAAACAAGTTACTTTTCAACATCCCACAGTTGTTTATCTATCGTTTGTTGAATTACTTGATACAATGAAAGGACATTCTCTGGTATCTATTCTACAAGAATCTATACATATATTGTTCTACTTGTATTGATTAAATAGATCGATAAATCCACAAAGAAATTTTGCAAATATAGCCATAGATGACACTACAGAGAGGAGGCAACATGGTTTTATAATTACTAATCAAAACAATGAAAGGAGTTCCTCGAAGTTATAAAAATTTATCTTATGTAATTTATTCATATGATATCAAATTTCAGGATATGTATTGTAATATATCCAAATTTTGACTTTGTAGATGCCTTAGATTTAACACGTTCGTCGATTCAACAGTTTATGGAGGTTACTAGTTTTTTCTCCTACATTTTTACAAAAGGAGCAAGAGTAGTTGTTAGGGAGGAAAAAACAGGGTCTCATTTTGGCCAAGATGAATCCCCTACTTGGCTTAATCATAAATGAAAGCTTATGAATATTAGGGAAACTATGTCTTATTTGGGCAGGTCTTTGGTAAATAGTTTTTCAATTATTGATTATTGGAGATGGATAATAACCAGTTTTATAAAAGAAAAATTCATATATGAAAGCTTATGAATATTGGGGGCACTATTTCGTATTTGGGAAGGTCCTTCGGTAAATAGTTTTTCAACTATTGATTATTAGAGATGGATAATATCCAGTTTTAAAAAAGAAAAATTCAATCTTGTAGTAATATTATCCTACTGCCTTCCAAGAAGATTGCAATTGTTGATGAATTTGTAGCTTCCTTCCAAGAAGATTGCAATTGTTGATAAATTTCTAGCAATGGGTCACATTGGTTTCTCTATCTTTTTTCTTGTCAAGTAGCCTATAAAATGCTGGAACATGTACTCCAAAAGTTTGATTGGGAAAGCAAGGTGGGGTAAAAATGATTGATATGGTGTCTTTGTGTTTTTTGTAGTTGCACATTACCAAGTGATCAAGGGCGATTGGACATCCCCAACATTAGTAAACACATGATTTCCATTGTTCCTTTGGATTTTTGTAACATCTCTACAAAATTTCCATTTTTTTTGGGATTCTCTGAAATGCTGATATACTTTGTGCCTATAAATATTTCCAATGTTATGGGATATTTATGTTAGTGTAAATTTCTTCTTAAATTTAACCTCCTTGCTACATGCTTAGAAGATATATAGAAACTCAAATTTCGATTGTATTTTACTTTCCATATATTTCACTTGTTTATTGGCTTCCACATTGCTACTTCTATTGACATTCCTTTGCACCTCTCGGTGAAATTGCTAGTTTAAAATCAATGCCTATATATGAAATTTCAAAGACTATCATAACTCTCACATAATTCTTTAAAGGGTGCTAGCTCAATGGTAGAGAACTTTCTTTATAAGCAGAAGATTAGTGGTTTAATTCCACTGTGTCTTAATATGAATTAATCAATGATATTATAGTTATTTTTAATTAAATACTTTGAATATTAGCTTATTTCAATGGTGATATATTTTTCTAGATTCATTATTTTATATTGTCTCTAAATAGACAAAAGTGATGTATTATTATCTTTCAATGTAATTTGTTATTGTCTCTAGAGAGACAATACTTAGGATCAATGACATTGTCTCTTTAAAGACAATATGTCTTGAATCCCAAATATTGTCTCTAGAGAGACACAAACGAAATTGTCTTTGGAGAGACAAAAATGTTTTTGTTATATATTGTCTTTATAGAGACAATATTTTAAGACAATTCGATTTGAGACACTCGCTTAAAGACAATACAAAAGTTTTCTCTTGTCTCAAGTTAAGACATTTTACCCAAAATTTTAGCGCTTGAGATTTCACCTCAGGCTGAGAAAGGCAAACCTTCAAGGCAACATCAAACCATTTCACCTCGTAGCTAGCCCTACGGGGTATGAGAAGGCTCTCTCTGGTCAATCTCATTAAATTTTCAATGGGAAGAGATGACCAATCAAGGTAACACAGATATTAGGCTAGTAAACTGATTTGAAATGTGATTTGGGGGTTTTTGGGGGTTTTTTGGTGGCAAGTTGAGGATCTGCAATTTAGGGTGCGGGGATTGAGCTCAGTTTTTGCAGGTGGGTCTTTGGGGCAGGGTAGGAGTTTGTGCTGATGCTTTTAGCTGAGATGGATGATCAAGGAGGAAAGAGGAGAAGCTAAAAAGGGCAAACAATGACTTTGAATCCTCTTTAGACAGTGGAAAACATAAACATTAAACAAATTTGAAAGCTGAGCATGACGTGCATGAATTCAAACTTTATCACTTCATTTATTTAATAAGCTGCAGTAAAGAAAGATATGGAACACATAAACACACTTACAATTACAATAAGAGAACACACCATCAACACAAGAGTCCACAAGAATCCCAATGATGTCTACAAAACCCTGGTCTTCCTTTTCCTCCAATTGCAGAGATACAAGTGATATATACAATAGGAGCTTCTCCCTCAAGAGTCCAACCATGAAAATGAGTAAGAGAAGGCATAATATAGAAGATCTAACTCCTTTACCCACCTCTAGGGGTCGAGCTCAGCTTCCTAGGAGCTGTTTCAACTAATTCTAAACTAATCACTAGATAATAGGCAGTCAAAACAACTTGCCTCTAAAATTTAGGAAACCTATCCATG
>APFE030584478.1:0-21359 GCA_000404065.3 Pinus taeda
ATTTTGGATTACCCACTTCCATTGTATCTGATCGAGACACCCGATTTGTGGGGAAGTTTTGGTCAAGTCTATGGGAACTGATGGACACCAAACTGAAGAAAAGCACAGCTTTCCATCCACAAACCAATGGCCAGACAGAAGTAGTTAACAGGACAGTGATCCAGTTACTCAAAGGTTATTACAGTAAGCATCCTAAGCTTTGGGATGAACATTTGTGTTATGTGTAGCATGCTTACAATAAAGAAAAACATTCTTTTACACAAAGATCTCCTTTTGAGACCTGTTTTGGGTTCACACCAAGGTCTCCTTTGGATTTTGTCTTTGGTAAAGACACCACAGTTGAGGGACACAGTGATGTGGATAGGGAAACTAGGTTCATTAAACAGATCCAAGAGATCCACCAGGCACTGCAAGAATAGCTGGAAAGAGCTAAGCCAAATACAAGGCAAGGCATGACAAGCATCGGATGGAGCATAGTTTCCAAGTTGGTGACCAAGTCTGGTTGTATATCAGCAAGGACAGAATGCAAGGTGAAGGTAAAAAGCTAAAGCCTATCAAGTATGGACCTTTCAAGATACTTGAGAAGATTGGTGAGAATGCTTTTCGCCTTGATCTACCAACTTACATGCACATCTACTCAGTGGTAAATGCAAATTGCTTGAGACTATTTGAACCTTCACTAATTGAGGATCCCGAAGAGCAGAGTCAATTGCCTTCTATTGATGACCTGTTACATGAATATCTTAATGAATTGCAGGAAGACAGAGTTCTGGATAGGAAGGTGAGGACGATGCGCAGGGGAGATGTTGAGTACCTCAGAGTTGGGCTCAAGGGTTCAAAGCTGAGCAGTGCAAAATGGATAGAGATTGGACAAGTGATACAATAGTACCCTCACTTAGTCGATGCTTGAAAACTAACTTTTGGTGGTCCAAAAGATTTTTCAGTGGGAAGGCCGTGATCCGAATTTGATCCATGAAAATTATCAGAGTTCCATGACTATTAAAACTTAAGAGTGAATGACAGACTTCAAAACTTGTGAACAATGAGCTATCAGGAAGACTTCTGGACAGTGGCAGTTTGCAGCTAGCAAGGAATGACGAAGACCTCGGTCAAAGCGCGTTGACAGAGGCCCATGGAGACTGCGCAGGACACAAATTAACAGTTAGGAAGTATGGATCAGAAAACAGAGGCCATTTCTGATGATGTGCTAATCGCACATCACTGGGAAAAACCCCTTGAGAAGGAATAGCCCCGAGCGCTTGGTCACAAGGGAAGTCGAAAACCATGGGAAAAGCGCTAAAACGAAAGGCGAGTCCCGCGCTCCAAAACCGATGGAATATCGGAGGCGTTTTGTGCGGTAAGCGGAATTGTCAGGGGGACGAGCGATTCCATACATTGCATGACGCGTGTTCGGCGGATGAGAGAGAAAACCGCCTCTCATCGCGAGCTAACGTTCGAGCAAGTCAACTGCATGATAAGAGTGAACACCGTAGGATCTGGGGGCTCCAAATCTAACAACGGAGATTGAACCCGATGAACGACCAGATCTGGAGGGAAAATTAAGTTGCAGCATATAAAAGTCTGAAGTCCGATTTGACCACCGAGCTAGCGGATGAATCACTACACAGAGTAACCGAAATACCGAACTGTTTAAGGAAGAGCTGGCACAGTTCATGAGAGGACAAGTGGCCACTTCCCTATGAGACGTTACACAGTGGTGATGGTGCAGAGGCAGGGAATTCCAAGCGAACAACAGCAAGCGATCTGAAGAGAGAACAAAGAACAGAAGAGAGAAGAAGAGGACAGTGAGAAAAAAAGAAGACAGAAGAACAGTGAAGCAAGAAGTAGAGAGCCGAGCTGACCTGTAGAGTTAAGGCAGCATGGAGCAAACAGAAGGCTTGAGAGATTCAAGTGATCCCAATGAGGATATCTGTCGGGAACTGAGTACCAAATTGGACTCATCCCATTCAGACCAGTTGAGGTCAAGACTTGGTAAGGAAGATTCTGTACACTCTAATGGCTTGGGGAATCCAAGAACCACCCTACTAAGCATCATCTGTTTCAGGAGACTCAAATTGAACTCCTCATTGTAAAAACTCTGTTTAAAGACACAATAAAAGAATGCCACAACTGAAAGTTGGACCGGAGACGTAGCCCAGGAGGATTGGGTGAAATCCTTATTAATTTGTTGTGTTCTGTCTTGCTTCCTGTGTTTCTCTTACTGTTTTCCATTTTCCAGTGTCTGTGTATTTTGCAATCTGATCGATCTGTTGCCTAAGATAACATAGACACACACCAACACATGAGTCTGTAATACCTTCATTCATTAAGTAAGTAATTGAGATCACTCACGAGTGATTTTCAGATCACCCATCCTTGGTTGGATTTTGCATTCATTAATAAGAGGTTATTTCCTTGACATCTTATGTGCAATTGTAATAGTTTATGATGTATCCTTGATATTTTTGTTTTTATTATGCTAGTTATAAGCATGTATTATGATAGTGATGATGTATGACTCTCCTCATGTTTTGATTTGTAAATGAATGAACAATGTATCTGTGACCTAATAGATGATAATGCAGCTAATGATATAAGGGAACAATGCTTCTTAGCGATTCTCAGATAAGTATGAGACCCCTATGCTCAGATCTATTGTTTAAACTTATAGATTACATATTTGTGACATGTTTGACGAAATGTCTGTCATGGCTAATAGGGTTCAAGTCAATTATTTGTTCAAGTAATTGCATTTGTATCCTTATTATGATGTTATCTATCAATTCTGAAAGTGTCATTGGGTTTTAGGCAGTGACTTAGGCTCTGGGCCTGAAAAAATGGCACAAATCTCGGAGTCACAAGCACAATTCTGAGGAGAATAGTCCCAAGACGCATGCATACCCTTGTTGTGGGAGCGTACGGAAACTCCTGGACGCATGTTTGTACATATCAAGGGAGCGTACAAGGCTTTAATGGCCTCAAATTTCAGTTGGTCTCAAGGGCTGGTTACTTGAGTGGTCGGGATCTCACCTGGGAGTTCTGTTGCTAAGATGGAAGGTCTGTGTGGTGTGTTTCCATCAATTCCACTTCCTTAAGGTCACCTAAGAGGTTGAATCCCATTATAGTGGCCTCTCGTCGCATATTTACCCTGGTTGGACGGTTACTTGGGTAGATGTGGGGTGAGAGTGTTACAAAATTAAATTAAATTACTAAAGAAGAAAGAATGTAAGGCAAATATCCAATTCATTTTATCACTTCCAAATGCACCAATATTTATTGTAATGTTTACTTGAATAAACTTTCTCTATTAGAACATGGAGAAGTGTGGAGTGAGGTTGAGGAAGAGAGTGAACATACATACATATCATCAAGAGTGGTGGCCAATACAATGTATTGGACAAGGCCTTATAGCTAGTGTTTCTTGTTGATTAGTTTAATTATTGAACTTCGAAAAGTATGAATAAGCTTAGACATTTGAACAAGACTATAGTATGACCATTCTCACTTAGTTCAACTATAGTTAATATTTAATTATTTCTAATAATAATAATTATTATTATTAAATAGTAATAACAATAATTATTATTTAAGAATATATTATCAATGTTTATAATGTTAATATTTAATCATTTTTTATAATAATAATAATTACATCAACCCACGGGGCGTAGAATTTAATCACAAACATATATTGAATGTTTTACATATTTTTATTTTTATATTACACAAAATTATTAGCAATTTTATAAATAAGTATAAATTTAGGGTTTGGAGTATGTCTAAATTTTTTTTTGAGTTTAAAGAAAGAGGTTAACCATTCCAGACCCAGAAACATCTAATCAGAGTAAAAAAAATAACTTGAAAATAATAATAAATAAAAAGTCCGACACGTAAAGAGAGTGTTCGAGGGAGAAAAGATGAGGAACGACCTCCGATCTGCTCCAACAGGGCCAGAGTTACAAGGAAGTTAGTTTCATAAGGAAGGTTTTTCTAAAGGTGTCAAGAAGATGAGGGCCAGAGTTACAAGGAAGTTGCGCCAACGTTTAAAGAGGCTGATAATATCACCTCCTTAGAGAATCACAATATATCGCTGATATTTGCAACACTGCTGCATAGAGAAGAGAAAACAACCATTCTCTGATTTTCAAGAGTGAATTATATCATTTCACAATTTTCACTAGTCTAGTGAGAGAGATGACAAACAAAGGTAACAAAGCGAACTAATTAACCACTAATCATTACATGAGAATCGAAGCTCTCTTTATATTTTAATTTAACTAAATACTAAATATTCGTATCCCAACCATTCATGTATAGTTTCTTGCTCTAATACATTTAGTTTAATTATCCGGAATCCCATTCATCCAGATCCATATATCAGAATCAGAATCAGAATCAAATGACTTTACTATATTACCCAAACTCACTCTATGATTGGTACAACCAATCAACTAGAATATAGCGATAAAATTTGGGTGTGGCTGTCATTTAATAGAAATTTCATTTGGGATTCGCGTTTTGGATCATCATTTTCTTTTAGAAAAATAAATATATTCTCTGAATTATGGATTCCATAATAAAACTTTCAATCCCATAGATAATTTTTGTTAGATGTTGAAAATTCATAAGACATAATATAAATTTATTTTAAATGGTATGCCTGAAAAATCTAATGATGTTAATAATATCATGGTTTATAGCGTTATGGGTACTTATCAGATCGTTTTGAGTCAGCGAGATTGAATTGTGGTCAACTTACAAAATTGTAAAAATGTTTTGAATTTTTGGTCCAGACACTTTACACAACGTATATGAGCCCGACGATTCACATACCAACTGGTCGGCACGTGTCACACACTTAAGCTTTATACGTTTTCCATGTTCATAAAAGCAGTTTTGCGTTACTGATTGTTTGAATTGTTTTACTGTTTATTTTATATGATTTATTTAAATTTATATATATAATACTAAATACAAAACCTATGGTGAATCTCAACAAAAAATTCGAAAACTCAAATCGAACCTAATCATTGTCAAACCCGAACCATGTGACATTTATCATCCAAATTCCAAATATTCAAATTATGCAGGTCCATGTTCAATATCAAAAAGTTGATTACATGTCATAGTGAAGTATGATACTTAATCATTTTTGAAAAATCTTTTTTTTAGTTCATTTTATTTTTTTAATTTCCATACATTAATAATTTAAGGAAAAATGAGGGCTTTATAGTAGCTAGTAGTATCTGTTTAGCTTAAATATAGCTCAATTAAAAAAAATTAACAAAAACAGAGATATCATAACAAAAATAAAACAGCTAATAAACTATTGTATTGTTAAATGCCATAGCCAAAAATTATGAAATTGATTACTAATTGTTTATATTAATATACATATATCTATTTGTGCATGTTTATTTCTTAATATATATATTGTTTATCGTTATTATATTAAAATATGTTTTTAATTAATAATAAGTTTTATTATTTAAAAATTGAAATTAATTGTGAAGAAAATTAATAATTCATGGAATAAAATAATAAAATAAATAAAAATAAAAAATTGATAAATCTAAAAAAAATTGTAATAAATAAGAATTATGAATAATAAAACTCAACCATCACTTTATAATTAAATAAATTTTAAATAATATACAAATAACAAAAATTAATTCTTATGGTTAAAACTATAATAAGTGCCATAAATTTTTTTGGTAAAAACAAATTAATAACCAATAAAAAGAAAAATTAACCATACAAAATGATATCTTCCCTATCTATAAAAATAAAGCCGTTGAAAATGAGATAAATGAAAAAGTTAAAGCCATTGAAAATGAGATAGGAAGGGAATTTAGCATCTTCCATTACAAATAGATCATCATAACTCAGTCCATGCTCAACGGCCCCCTAATCATTTATATACTTGAGTTAAATGTGAACAATATCAAGTTAAACGCCTAGAAAATTGTACGTAAAAATAGTAGGGTTTTACTTACTGAATACCAATTGAAATATTGAGGTCCGACCTTCGACTATGGATTCAACTCCGACCTCGTAAATTGATTTGGGGACATCGTAAATTGATTTGGGGATAAGAGAATTATACTATTAAATAAATGTAAATGTACATAATTTGCAAAAACGTGAGCCATTGAAAAAAAAATTAATCAATTTTTTTTGCACATTATGAATCAAAATTAATGTAAATTAAATAATTAATGTACATCTGCATTCATATAACATTGAAGACAAAGTTGTATTATAATGCGTGACCTCATTTTTTGTTTTTCTACATGCAAAGCCTTAAGTCATAGAGAGATGGTGTTGCTAATAAAAGAATATTGACATTCTACTAGCAGATCAATCCGTTCATTAGTGCAACTATTTAATCTGTCCAATCTTAGTCAAGGGATTTAAAAACCGTCAAAAAGAGCCTAAGTAAGTAATTATGGGTTGGAATAGTTAAAGTAATTACGCTATAAGGCGTTTCTCTTTGAAAAGAACTCCCTCTAATGCCTTCTTGTCGTAATTTGTGCCATTCGATCCTTTGTTAGAAGATTAGATAATTCTCACCCATTGATTTGATGCCTTCTGTCGTAATTTGTGCCATTCGATCCTTTGTTAGACGATTAGATAATTCTCACCCATTGATTTGAGATTTGAATTACGTTGACAGGTGGCCGTTGTGACTCGCTCCTCAGATTCCAAAGTTGCAAATACATTCCATTGCTTGCCTATGTCCTGCAGCAATGACCTCTGTTAGGGCAGCATTTTCAAGGATCTAGTTGTTTCGATTTCAGGGCAGCTCTGCAGATCAAGATACTCTTTCCTTACAACTAAAAGCGAAGAACCACCACTCACACCAGATTCACCAAATTCACCGAAGATAAACGAAGCTTTACGAAGCATTAGAGGGTTTCAAAGATGTCGGGTAGTTTCGATTTGGGGGCACCTCTGCAGATCATGATACCCTCTTCTACAAACTCTACTCCCACTGTAGCTTCGGCCCATCAATGTTAGACGATTAGCTTGTTATAAATTTTCAACCTGAAACCCATCACTGCCGAGAACACTGTTGAACTAGCGAGAATTGTTCACGCGGCACAACCCTCCATTACTACCTTTACGGTGTTATCGAGCATTGATGTTAAAAACTCGAGGGATAAGCCTATGCCCCAGTTATGAGTATGATAAACCCCCGTTAAGTTCTGTGTGGTGTATTTTCCCCTATTCTGAGCACGATAAGCCCTCCACGATGGTGAGATTAGCTTGATTCACTACGTCTAGTACAAAGAAAAAGGTCGCTAGCTTTATCTGCGTCTGCTATTATTCAGTTGGGTGCTTTGAACTCTTGGAGAAGATCAAAAAATAGCCGCCACTGAGGATTTTGATCTTTCGGTTTAGGTTTTCCTTTTAGGTAAGAATCGAACCTGCAACTAGAATTGAAATAATTCTCTTTTTTTTGTGAGAAAATTGTTGGCTTTAATAAGAAAACTCTTCTTTTTGTGCAAAGTTTCGCTAAGTAGGGTGCGTGCTACAGAAAAGTCAACATAGAAGGTTGAGTCTCTGCATGTCTTGTGGTTAACAGACCCACGGAGAAACCATAGTTGTAAAAGAGAATGTGACCTAGCATCAATAATACATGAGAAGATCAAGAAATAGACACCGTTGATGACTTTGATCTTTCGGTTTAGGTTTTCATTTCAGGTAAGAATCAAACCTGCAACTAGAATTGAAATACTTTTCCTTTATATTTATGCAGCTTAAGGTTTTCATTTCAGGTAAGAATCAAACCTGCAACTAGAATTGAAATACTTTTCCTTTATATTTATGCAGCTTAACTGATTTGGGATATTTTTAGGTATTGCAATGAAAACGTCAAACTGACCATTAAACAAACTTTCAAAATCTGAGCTAAGCATCTTGGTGTGGGCTAAACTACCTGCAAAACCCTCTCCTCTTCATTACATGTTGTTCTCATTTCTCGTCCAAACCCTTTTCGAGTGCATTGATGGTAGTCTGAAAATTATATAAACTATTCTCAAGGCAAGTTCTTTATCTATTCTCCTAACCCTTATTCTTACGCAGTATCATCTAATATTCAACAATGGACAAAATAAAGCACAAGCTAGTTCAAGTTGGAGAGCTTAATTTACATGTTGCAGAGATTGGATCAGGTACTAATTCTCATCCCAAACAAACTGCGATCTTCAAGTATTTTCCTTTGTACCACTGAAAAGGCTAGGTGCTTTACAGATACAGTCATAGAGGGAAGATGTTTTTCACAAGTGTGGATCTCCGCGTAATGGTATTTCAATACCTTTATTTTTCAAGTGGGATAGATTCATAACAATATGCCTAGGGTTTAATTTGTAATTTTAATCTTTGTATGTATGTTTTTAGTTAGACAGTTAAACTAATTAAACTAATCTTTAAAATTGATTGAAAAAATCTCACATAATGGGTTTTGTAAATTTTTTCTATTATGAATAACAAAATTAAACCACTTTTATTGTCAAATTTATCTGCAGGTCCGGATGTGTTATTATTGCATGGATTTCCGTAGATATGGTATTTATGGCGTCATCAGATGATAGTATTGGTAGAGGTAGGGTTTCATGCAATTGCTCCCTAACTTTTACTTTTTAGGCTATGGACTCTTTGATCAGCGCTCTGAACCAAAGAAACCTACATATTATGACCTTGTTGAAGACACGGTTGTCTTGTATGATGCTTTGGGCATTGAGAAAATAAGTTCTAGATTGGATTGTTTATGAAACTAGTGAAGCTCAATTCCCCTATTTGGGGGAGACGTCGTAATTTTTTTTTTTAAATCTATTGCTTTTGAAAAGAAAGTGAGGATTAAATATTCAGAATTTTGTCTATTATGGCATGGATTAAAATTAATCTTTTTTTTTTTTTTTTTTTTTTTTTTTTTTAAACTGACATTGTGCACGTTCAGTGTTTTCTGGTTTTTAAATATAAAAGATATGTTGGTTTAATATTGGTAGATGGCTTGCTCCATTAATAGAGGTTAAGTTAAAGTGGCTTAGTGGTTTATGTGGGTTTAGAATTTTTAGATGATTTTCTTATATATTTTCAATGTATTCCAACGCGGTTTGATATAGATTTATCGCTATCTTTAATCTTTTAAATAATTAGGTTGTCGTTTTAGTATTTTTAACTTAGTGTCAACAAGGATCACGGATGATGGATTATCATATTTTAACTCTTGCAATATGTTACTTCCATTGGAAATTTATTATTGCCAAAGGAATAGGAAATTAATTTTTATAAATAGTTTTTTTATTTTTTATTTTCAATATGCTATTTTGTTATGTTATGTGATTTTGTAATTGGATGATGACTTGACTTTTGTACAGATTTTGAGGTTTGTTGTTATTATTATTATTATTATTATTATGTGTGTTGATTTTGTAATTGGATGATGACTTGACCTTTGTACATGTTTGGATGTTTAAGATTTTTTTATTATTATTTATTATGTGTGTTGATTTTGTAATTGGATGATGACTTGACGTTGGTAAGATTTGGATGTTTAAGAATTTTAATATTTTTATGTGTGTCTTGAAATTGAAAGGGAGTTTGAAATTGGAAGAGATTTTATAAATTGAATAGTATGATGAATTTAATTGTGATTTTATTTTCTCAAATTTAAATTCACCTAAAATTATTAATTTCTTTATAATTTTTTGTGAGCACTCACTTAAATTTGCATATTTACATTTTTACTCCTAATATTCCTTTATAAATTTTTATGAGCACTCACTTAAATTTGTATATTTACATTTTTATTCTTATCTAAATCTTTGTGAAGAACTGCATAAATTATGATGGATAGTAAATTTTCACAAATATGTTTATCTAATTGAATATAAAGAACTTACAAAGTAATTTTTGAATTGACAAATATTGGCATTTACAAACCAATTAATTAGCCATATCTATTTTGGAATAGAGCTTTCAAAATTTTAATTTAATTATTAATAACTATTAGGTAGTGTTGGGCGCGGGATCCCCCAAGGAAAGTTTTGGGGCTTAAAGCCCAAGTTTTGAGTAAGTCCGATGTAAAGACTCCGCAATCTATGGGCAAGGAGTGCGAAGTTGTAATTGAGTCACAGGGTTGTCCACCCTTACTTTTGTAATGTAATGTCGGCTTGAGAGTTCTACCCATAGTCCGCAGACCATGGGATTGTATAAATAGAGCGAGGCTCTAAGTTGTAAATGGAATCGAATGGAGTCATGAGGGAATCTAAGAATCGAACAGTCTAAGTTGAAGTGTAAAGTCGAGTCTTTGGGTCGTAGAGTAGGAGAAGGCTCTGCAGCTGAGTGCGCAGAGGCCTAGTAATCCGCAACTAAGTGCACGGACCCCTACAGCTGAGTGCGCAGGGCAAGTTGGGTCTGTAATCTTGGAGAAGTAATAAAGAGAAGTTTTACATCATTTTTGTGTATCTTTTACTGTTTACTGCATTGTATGTATTGAGTATAATTTCCATTTCTATTGTTTATGTGATGCACGAATTTATATGAATTTGTTGATAAAGCGAATATAAGATAAAGTATCTGTTTATGCGAAGACAACTAACTGTTATAGGAAGATAAGTAAAATCCTCGGTGTAACTTGGGGAAATAACGCATATCGTTGCTTTAGTAGCGCAAAAACACCTCAGCTCTTGGTTAGGTCTGCGAGAAGGCGAGTATAACAGAGCACGAAGGCCTCCCAGGTCAGGAAAGTGCACGAAGGTATTCACAGTGGGACTAAATCAACCCCTCAGACATCTCAAGGGTACGAAAAATTGGTTCCAGCATCCCCCCATACTGCTTCGGGTGAGACCTCAGTCCGCGCTTCGTGGGTTATTGCCGAAAGGCCCAGTAGTACAGGGATTTGTTTGGCTAAATAACTCCGAACCTAGGTCAAGCCCCATCAAGCCAAAAAATGGTTCTGTTTTCAGGACCGGAATCCTTATAGAGATGTCTTACATCGTATCATTGGAATCCAACTAAGAAGGAAATTGAAGGTTGGTTGGACAAGAAAATTCACGAGTTCACGGCGCAGGAGAACAGAAATATGCGGCTATCAAAGGAAGAGTGGTTAGACTGCTACCTATACATAGAGATCCATGAAATTTTCTTCGCATCTTTCCTACTAAGTTGTACGAGTGGATCGCGAAGCTAATAGATAGCCAAGGAAGGTGGAAACTCGACAATCCTATTGTGTGGACCCCAGAGTTGGTGCGTAGACTGGAAGCATCGAAGGATAAGATCGTGCGTGATGTTGATCACTGACTCAATTAAATTATAGGAGGATTCATTACTGAGTTCGTCGTAGATACTTCAGTTAGCAGTAGCGACGCTTTCTCAAAGGACCGCAAGGTAAGTACGTCAAGTCCTGAATACTTCGATTAAAATGTTATTGTGTGAAAAGAGGGTCATGAAATTACCTTGATGTCTAAAGCTATGCGAAGTGGAAAAACCTACAGAAAGGAAGGAAGTAAGGGACCGAGAATATCACTTTGATTTCACCTCCACGAGGAGACAAGGAAGAGCTCGTGAAGGTCTCACCGTGAAGTGCGATCAATTTGATAAGGCAAAGGATTCTACTTATACTACCCCCACACACACCACTAGCAGCTTCACCGCCTTCACCTCCATCTTCACCCTTGCCAACTCCGCCACCACCACGAGTCAATATGGCAAGCACGATAAAGTTGCATGTGTTCAAGGGAGTAGGAAATGAAGACCCGGACCAGTTTTGGTTCGTGATAAGGGTTGTATGGGAAGCACAAGGAGTTACAGATGATAATATAAAGAAAGCGACGTTGGTCAATGCTCTACAGAATCGTGCACTGACCTGGTATATTAAGCATTCTAATGACAATCTGAATGCGGGGATCATGGATATCCAAATTGCGTTGAATAGAGAATTTAGCAGGCCAAAGTCAGAGGCGCAGTCGATCATTGGGTTCAAAGAGATCACAATGCTACCAGGTGAGACTCCTCGAGAGTTGGATCAGAGGCTGAAGTGCACGATTCACGAAGATAATATGACTTTGACAGATGGACAGCATGTGAATGGTTTGTAGCCATTCTTTGCCATTCTTAAAAAATCCTTTCTGATTGTATGCCAATGATTTCTATAGAAGGCTATTGTAAATCCGTCTGGCTTGAGCACTTTATCCGAATGCAGACTCCAAATGGCCTCCACGATTTCTTCTTCTGTGAGATCCTTGCACATATATTTGTTTTGTTCTTTTTTTATTTTCCTTTTTGTATGTTGCATGATTTCTTCATATTCAGTCATTTCTTTTGTTGTTGACAGTAAGTTTTTGAAGTGCTTGTAAGCTGCTTTTTTATTTCTTCCGCTCCTTTGACTTCTTGGTTTTCCACTTGTATTTTTTCTATCTAGTTTCTAGCTCTTATTATTTTCATATTGTTGTGAAAAAATGATGTATTCTTGTCCCCTACCTTAAGCTAGAGGCTTCTCGATTTTAGTCTGGCCTCTTCCTCTTCTTTCATGTTTTCCCTGTATATCTCCCAGAATATTTCTTTCTCTTTTAGGTAGTCTTGCTTGCTTTCTTCTTTACATTCTTTTTCAGCCTACATGCTGCCCATTTTCTGTTGTAGCTCTTTTTTCTTTTCTTTTCTTTTTTATTTCATTTAATCTTGCCCATTCCTTTAGCTTAGATCTTACATTTTTTAATTTTATCTCCCATATGTACTGTGGTGAGCCTAATATTCTTGGTTCCCATGCTACTTTAACTAATTCGTTGATTTCTGTGTTTCTATCCCAGATTGAGTTGTACCTGAACAAGAGTGGGCCTTGGTTTTCCATTTTTCCCAATGTTATTACAACCGGTTTATGATCAGAAGCTGTGGTGTGAATGATTTTTTATTTGATAGAGTTGTACCTTGCTGCTATGTTTTCTTGGATTAGAATTCTATCCAGTCTTTCTTTTATGTTACTTTTACCCACTCTCTTGTTATTTCAGGTATATTTTCCATTATTTGGAGGAATATCCAGAAGGCTATGATGCTCTATTATTTCTTCTAAAGAATCCCTGGATGGATCCGCTTGATAGTTTCCTCCAAACTTTTCCTCTATACTTCTAACCAGATTTAAGTCTCCTCCTAGAATTATTTTCCCATCTTGTGTTTCTTGTAATGCTTCCTTCATTGTTGCCCAGCACTGTTCTTTCTCCTTATAGTGATTGGGGGCATATATATTTATCACCTTGTATTTCTCTTCTGCGTTGATCCTCCTTAGATCCGTTAAAATCCAGTGCTACCCTGTTTTTTTCCCATTAATTCCCATATTACTTTTTTCCAGATTGTGCATATACCTCCTAATGCTCCTGTTGTCTAAATTGCTTCCCCTTCATATTGCCTGAAATTTTTTTAAGATTTTCCATTTCTTGACTGTTTACTTTTGTCTCCTGGATCATAAGGATATCCGGGTTTTCTTTTGTCAGAATGTCTCTTGTTGCATTTTCCTTAAAAGGTGTCCCCATTCCTCTGCAATTCTAGGAGACTATTATCATTATTTACTTGTTGGGTGGTGCATGGATCCTTTCCCCTTATGCTGGCTTTTCTCCATATTTCCTATGTTGTTCCCTAGGTAAGTATCCATAGGTTGTTGTGTTCCTAGAGCCATTTCTTTTGCTGCTGCTTCATCCCTTATTTCTTTATTTGCCTTTCTTCCAACTCTTTTTTGGTTTTCTGCATTTGGGAATGCTTTTTTTGCTTGTTTTCTGGTTAATATCCTGTCTACTGAGGGAGGAGGAGAGAGGTGAGTTGAACCTCTGGGGGAATGAGGGGACTAATGGGGGTTAGGGGAGGGAGGGGTTCTATATCTAGATCTAGATTTGGGTCCAAGGGATGGGGGGGCTGAAGGAAGCAGTGGATCAAAGGGGTTGTGGCTGGCTAAGTCTGCTTTTGGTGAGAGAGGGTGAGCTTCAGCAGATGATGAGGGATGAGAGGAAGGTTGGACTGGTTGTTTGTTAGTTGTCTTCTTTCGTTTGACCTGTTCCCATTTATTTTCCAGATCCTCGATCTTTTCACTTTCATTTTCTTTATTTTTTGTACATCTATTTGCAAAATGACCGTATTCATGACATACCTTGCATTTGAAGGGAATTTTCTCATAGTCCAGCTGTTGTATGTGCGTCCATTGATCCACTTTTATTTTGATAGCTTCTGGGAGACCTTTCCCTAGATCCACTTCCACGTAGATTCGGGCGCATGCATGCATGTTTTCTTTAGGCTCGCATCTGTCTATGTATTTCATGACTGCGTTTCCTATGGCTTTAACTGAATCGTCTCCCCAGCAATGGATGGGAAGATGCGGCAATCTTACCCATACTGGTACAGCATTTGGGACATCCATTTCTAGATCAAAGTCCAGTGTCCATCTATTCAGATACAATCCCCTTGTATCCATAATATACGGACCATCCCTGAATATCAGATCGCGGTCCTCTTTGGTTTCAAAATGGAAGGTGTAATAACCCCTACCACATAACCTGATTGAGATCTTCCCATTTATTGATGCAGCCCAATGTCTTTCTACCCACTTTTATACAGCCTTGGGTGATGGCCACAACCCAGTAAACTGCCCTACTAATCCTCGTTCTACCAGGGAGAGTGTTGCTTTTCTTGGGAGTGCTGGAGGAAAAGATATTTTTGGTATTTCTTCCATTCTTTTAACAAATTTTGAAACTGACGGTCGGTTCTTTGTCGGACCCATTGCAGAGATAAGGGAGGCAAAGGATTTTTTTGTTACTTCTATTTCTTGCTGATTATCTGAATGATGATCTTCATCCTTTGATGGATCCATAATGCTCAAGCCTAAGTAGCAGAAGGCCACTAAGGGTCGATATGATCTGGGGGCAGTAGCTACCTGTCGAATACTGAAACTGCGATCTCGCCTTCCAATGCCTATCGAGCTATCCTCAGCAACAAAGGCCGCTGAGGCACAGCAAGTGTTGCTTTGTGGTGGGAGCTGCAGCAGCAGCTAGGGCTACGCCCGATCCTCCTCAGCTGTTGTCCGTGCCATCGGTGTAAGTTTGTAAAAAAAACATCCTAAAATATCAAAAAATAAAACTAATTGAGAATTTTATAAAGTTCAAAAATCTCTAATTAAATCTTGTCAAAATTGATTTAAATAATAATAATAATTGTTGGCCAAAAAAAAGACGACCAAAACATCAAAAAGTAAAACTAATTGCAAATTAATTGAATTCACATGTTAACATATCTTTATATGCTCATGGCGTACAAAATTTAAATTAATCTTTATTTTTTTCACTTTTAAGTGTTTAATGATGTTCATATTTTTAACATTAAATTATAAATATAAATGGAAAAATTTACATTTTATTTGGTATAATTTATTTAATAAGTTTAAATATTTTTCTTTTTAATTTAAATTACCTTTATATCTATCATAATTAAATCTATGAAATAACTTATATTAGCAACTAAAGTTCAAACAATAAAAGGGAAGCACCCTGGACTTGTGGACTTGTTTACTATGATTTATGCCCTCCAATATGTCATACTTTAATCTTATTTTATTTTGGTGAATTTGAACAAACACATTAACTAAAATTCCACCAAATTCATTAGACTACATGCACAAAACCTACCTATACAAAGAAGAAGTGGCGTGCCACCATGTGTGTCACGACGCCAAGACGACGGTAGTCTTCCAACCGTGCTTGGCGAGGTGCGACACCACCGAACACTTTCTTTTCACCAATACTTATCTTTGTGGACTACGCCTAACCACTTATCCTACTTAGTTTGTGTTTCTCAACCAAGTATTATTTATTTATCCTTTATACCAATGAACACCCATACACATTCATTATCAACATCAATTATAAATGAAGAACACAATTGCACAGTATAAAGGGAGGGGAAACTCCCTGAACAATGAGTCTGCCCGATAATATATTATACAGTCTTTTACAAGCTACAAGTTTTACAAGTATACTTGGAAACCCCAAGTTTCATACTTAGCCAATTTTACAATCTTGGGCAAAACTCGGTTGCCTAGCTTGTCGACACCTCCGCACAGTCGTCGCACGACTCACCAACCCTTCGTTCACCTTGTCGCACGATCGTTTTGTTTGCCCAACTTGGGCGCACCTCCAAGTCGCCACACACGGGCGTCTCCACCCAAGACACACCTTCGTCCACAATCTCAACACTTCACCGAGTCACACCGTGCACACTTGCACGATGGGCGGGCGCTCACCCGAGTCACCCAAGAACCCATGCCACAAATTGGGTGCTCACCAACGTTTCACCGTCGGGCGCTCCTACACATCACCAGGGCACTACACACACCGTGCACGCCTTTCTCCAACCAGCAGGCGACCCTGCCCGCGCCCTTCACCCAAAACAAGACAGTGCGTTCCTTCGTGTAGCCTCACCCAAGAACTGGCGCATCACCATATGTGACTTCTTCTTATTGTTGCGGCCACCTCTTCCACACACTTCTTCCTTAGATGAGCGAAGATGCTTGAACGATTGTGTGATCGATGCCAAATGAGTCCATCAAGTGTATAGTTTATACGCTTCACAAGCAGTCGTGTTATCCTCCTTGGACGACCTGTTCAATTCCTCAACCAACACGTTTTGCCTATGCTTGTGGCTGGTCGACCAACGCCCTCAACCACAACTTCAACCGTCGGCTTCACTTCATGGGCGCCCATGCTCAACCATCGTATAAATGTGGTCGCTCATCCCATCTACGCACTTCAACCTTATGTTTCCTCGCGCGTGCTAGTCGTAACTCATTGCTCGGTGGTAGTAAGAATCGCAGGTCCTTACATCCTCCTCCACCTGAAGTCGTTGTTGTCCTCGACAACATACCATCCTGGTAGTCATTCACCAAGATCAAGATTTCCATATCTAAACAGTCTTATCCATGATATCAACTCCTCCACATACTACAAACATCCCTGCAACATATGTAGAACTCCCATCTCCATCATGTCTCGTCCCTCCGTAGGCTGCCTGTCAAGATACTCCACCTGATACGGACATCTGTTTATACAAATGTCAACTCATGCGGATCCAACTCATGCCGACACACCTCTGCACACTGGTACCCCTCACGACTCGAACTATTTGGGTAGCTAATCCAACCATACGTCCAACTCACAAGAATGCACATCCTTATGCCACCATCAATCTTTCCCTTACTTCTGCTACATCTCGGACTCATCAAGAATCTGTCCAATTCCCATGCTCAGGTCCATGGAATCTCCATCCCATCTGCAACATGTTCGAACCATGGCCTTGTTGCACAAGAGTGTACAACCTCTCCACTGGCTCATACATCTCCATGTCACAATAGCATCTGTAGAACATCCTTTGCTTTGGCATTCCCCCATAGAATGTCCCTGAATGACACTTCTACACATGCTCTTGAATAATGTCCCTGCATAATTGTCATGCTCCATATCTCCAACCTAATGTCCATGACTCTAGTTTTCCATGACGTCCAACCCATGTAGACTCCATCCCAACATCTGGCCATCTGCATCCAAGTCTGCAATTTGTCATAAAGAAGCCTCCACCCAAGGCCCCTTGCTAAGTTGGTGCAGCCCCTTCCAATCAAGGTCCCTGCACCAACCCATCTCCAAGGTTGTTTATAGAGAAAGGAAGGCTAGGAAGTTTCCTCCCTGACTCTCATCCACCCATGTATCAGATTGATGTTGTGTCCTCAAGTATCTATGCACAGCCTCAATCTCCTCACATGTACACCCAAGCTCTCCAAGCTTGGCTTTCCTCAACTGAAAGTCATATATGCCCATAGCATACCTACAAAAATCCACTATACCAGCAGGATCTCTACCTTCATAATCTTCTCCAACCACTGCCTCTGAAGTAGTACTCGGACTCCCTTCTTTTGCAACTCCATTGTGAAGATCATCAGTAGAAGATGTCTTTATCAAGTGCTTCAAGGTTCGTGAGGTTGCCCTCTCACTTACTTCATTCTTCCTTGCTCTTGCAACGAATTCAATCAGCTTCCCTTCCTTTGTTTTTTGAGTCATACTCCCAAGTCCTCTCTGCTCCACATCCTCATGCTTCACATTCGGATCTTTGGGATACAAAGTCATATAATTCATCCTTGGTCTATACCCCAAGCAACTCCTTCTATTCATCGGAACCATCATGGTTCTTCCTTCAGCTGTGATCAAGAGAATGTCTCGGTCCACCATTGGTATGGCTTGTGCAAGCCTCATGAAATCTTGCCCCAGCACCATAGAATGATCATCCATGTCTGCGATCCTCCAATCCAACTTTCCAAACCATGATCCCACTCTCACCTGAGTATTTTCCATCACACCAGTAACAGCTTTCATGGTAGAGTTGACTGCTTTGAAAGCACTCCATTCCCTCTCCATCTTTGTTTTCTTCCCAAAATACTTTGTTGCTTTCCTGCTTAAGAAGCTATGAGTAGCTCCCGTATCCACCAAAGCTGCAAATCTCTTGCCCTTCACGGTCACCTGCACAAAACTCAGCTTCAAGGAATCACCTCCTCCTGTCTGCTTTATCTTGTGTCTCACATCAGTAACCTTCTTCAAGAATTCGGCCTCAGAAGTGTCAATTGGATTGTGCTCCAACTTGAAATTCCTCCTAAGATACTTCACCTCCTTGCTTGGCTCTTCTAAGCAACTCGATCCTGGTCTAGCTTGACTCCCTTCAAGCTTGTCCTCCATCACATTCTACTCAAGTGCACCAACCAAGTATCCATTGACTACTTCCATAGAACTAAGCTTCCAAACATCCTCTGGATTATCTCGGTAGTGAGTTCCCAGCCTGTCAATGTAGTCGAGCTCTTCCTGCTCAATCACAACGATCTTCTTACCAAGAAGCTTCTTCTTTATTTCCTCCTCAATTCGCTTGATTTCGGCTTCCACCATGGCACTTTTCTTCCTTAACCGAGATCTTTCATCCAAGAGCTCTTGAAGACCAATACCACTTTGTCGGATCTCTTCATCAAGTTCCTTGAGTTCTTCTTCTGTCGTACTTCCGCATTGGCTTTTGAGTTCTTCAAGTTCCCTCCTTAGTTCCGAACAGCTTTCCTGAATCTTCATGTTCTCAGCCTTCATCGAAACCCAGTTAGAACTCCATCGACCCATCTGTTCCAACACCTTGTACCAGAAGACTTCACCTGCATTACGTCTAGATTCACCTGCCGTAGGTTCATCCTCCATCTTTGCCTTTCAGCCTTCTCCATGTTCCCTGCAAGACATGAACCAACTCTTGTTCCACTTGAATGTGAAATCAGTGTCCTTCACCTGCAAGTACCTGTTACCAACTTCCAAGTGTATGCACACTTGCTTTCCCAAGCTTCCTGCAAGACTCCTCCAAGTCTTCAGACTAGCTCTGATACCATCTGTCACGATAGTGCAGTGGGATCAGCACTTCATCATCAACCCGGTCATCAGTCTGCTCTAATATCAACTGTCACGACGCCAAGACGGCGGTAGTCTTCCAACCGTGCTTGGCGAGGTGCGGCACCACCGAACACTTTCTTTTCACCAATACTTATGTTCGTGGACTACGCCTAACCACTTATCCTACTTAGTTTGTGTTTCTTGTTTCTCAACCAAGTATTATTTCTTTATCCTTTATACCAATGAACACCCATACACATTCATTATCAACAACAATTATAAATGAAGAACGCAATTGCACAGTATAAACGAAAGGGCAACTCCCTGAACAATGAGTCTGCCCGATAATATATTATACAGTGTTTTACAAGCTACAAGCTTTACAAGTATACTTGGAAACCCCAAGTTTCATACTTAGCCAATTTTACAATCTTCGGCAAAACTCGGTTACCTAGCTCGTCGGCACCTTCGCACGGTCGTCGCACGACTCACCAACCCTTCGTTCACCTTGTCGCACGATCGTGTTGTTTGCCCAACTTGGGCATGCCTCCAAGTCGCCACACACGGGCGTCTCCACCCGAGACACACCTCTGTCCACAATCTCAACACTTCACCGAGTCACACCGTGCACACTTGCACGACGGGCGGGCGCTCACCCGAGTCACCCAAGAACCCATGCCAAGTCGTCGCACAAATCGGGCGCTCACCAACGTTTCACCATCGGGTGCTCCTACACATCACCTGGGTGCCGCACACATCGTGCACGCCTTTCTCCTACCGGCGGGCTACCCTGCCCACGCCCTTCACCCAAAACAAGACAACACGTTCCTTCGTGTAGCCTCGCCCAAGAACGGGCGCATCACCATATGCGACTTCTTCTTATTGTTGCGGCCACCTCTTCCATGCACTTCTTCCTTAGATGAGCGAAGATGCTTGAACGATTGTGTGATCGATGCCAAATGAGTCCATCAAGCGTATAGTTTATACGCTTCACAAGCGGTCGTGTTATCCTCCTTGGCCGACCTGTTCAATTCCTCAACCAACGCGTTTTGTCTATGCTTGTGGCTGGTCGGCTCGTCAACCAACGCCCTCAACCACAACTTCAACCGTCGGCTTCACTTCATGGGCGCCCACGCTCAACCATCGTATAAACGTGGTCGCTCATCCCATCTACGCACTTCAACCTTATGTTTCCTCGCACGTGCTGGTCGTAACTCGTCGCTCGGTGGTAGTAAGAACCGCAGGTCCTTACATTGTGGCTCTTGTTATAGATAGAGTTCAAAATGAACCCATATTTAATAAAATAAACTATAAAATTTTATTATTTTATCTTATTTTATTAATTTAATAAAATATCATTTAGAGTGATATTTAATATTATATAAGTCATATACCATTGAATAAGATTTTTTATTTGATGGTGAAAGCTAAAGCCTAGTAATTATGTTAAAAATATAGTCATTACCCTAGTCATTTTTATTTTTTTATTATTTTATTTTTATAAAGGTATTTTTATTTTTCTTTATTTATGGTTACAAAATATGAGTCATTACCCGTCGTTCATTTTTATTTTTTATTATTTTATTTATTATAGAGTTATTTTTATTTTTTTATTCTATTTTGATTGAGTTAAAAGGTTTGTTTATATATATATATGGTCAAAATGTTAAACTAGGCATATTACCTTACAACATCACTACCATATTAAAAAATTGTCCAATTTTTATTTGAAGGAAAAGCCACTTAAATTTTCAATTTGTTTTATTCAAATAAAATGGGGAGGAAATAAGTAAAAGGGTTAGGTTAACACCGTAGCTACAAAATTATAGTAAAACATATTAGGCCACCTAACTTATAACCAATCAATAGTAGAATAATTTATTTTACTTTAATCAAAAGTTTAATTCTTTTACATTTTAAATT
>APFE030584485.1:0-10151 GCA_000404065.3 Pinus taeda
ATCTTGTAATATCTTGGCAAGTCTTTCACAAAATAATAAAACTTTGTAAAGTCCTAGTGAATCTTAGCATTGTGAACTCTTAGAGAATTTTTTGAAAAAGTATAAAACCATATATGACAAGAGCCACATGGTGGAAATATCACTATTTTTTTCACATTTCCACGACATGGAACTTGTTTATAAAATTATAAAAAAACCAACCAAGTCCCTTATAATATGTAGGTAAGCTTATAACAGACTCTGATACCTCTACTATGCTTGTCTTCATTCAAGTGTCATAGCTACTATACTTAACATTGTGAATCACAACTCTCTCAGAACTCAACTCTATAGTGTAATTAAAACGTTTGGAAATTGAATCTGACAACTCTATGAGAAAGAAGACCAATGGAAAGGTATAGCCCCCCAAGTTTTTTCTCTTATTTTCTTTCATCTTCCATGGATTATGATCCTGGAACTATTAGGAAGGCAGTGGATTCAAACAAAAATGAACTTTGGAACAAGGCCATGGTTAAAAAAATGGAAGCCTTGGACAAAAATTGGGCATGGGATTCGGTCAAGTTATCTACCAAAAACAAACTTGATGGTAGCAACTGGGTGTTCGAGAATAAGTTCAACATAAAATGTGAAGTTGAGAAGTACAAAACTCGCCTGCTATTCAAGGGATTTTCCCAAGTTGAGGGAATTGATTTTGGTGAGATTTTCCTCCTATTACTAAGTTAACTTCAATTAAAATTATTTTGTTTATCATCATTGTATTTGATCTTGAAGTAGAACAAATGGATATCAAGAGAACATTCCTATATGTGGATCTTGAAGAAGAAATCCACATAGAACAATGAAAAGATTTTACAATAAGTGAAAGAATAAGTTGTTTTGAAAATAAAAAAAGTCCTACATTGCTAAAACAATCTCTAAGAATGTGATATGAAAAGTTGACACTTATATATTAAGCCTTGGATTTCCAAGAAGTAACGTTAGTCATTGTGTGCATTCGACACATGTCACTGGTCATTTTGTTTAAGTGGCATTATATGCTAATGTATGTTGTTAATTGGAAAGACAACAAGGAAAGTTATCAAGAATGTAAAATCTTGGCATTACAAACTAAAAGAGATTGTTTAAACAAGAACTTTAATTGAATATGAAGAAATATATTAAGACAATGCTACAAAGCTTTAATATGTAGAAATCTAGATGAGAAAATGTTCATATTCCTATAGATGTAAAGTTATCTCTAGAATAGTCTCCCAAGATAGAAGAAATAGAAGTCATGTCTTGTGTTCCTTATGAAAACATTGTTGGAAGTTTGATGTATATTATTGTTTGTACTACACCAAACATTGCCCATGCAGTAAGACTTTTGCGAGAAAAAACATAAATTTATCAATTTTTCCATAATAACAACTTTGCATTGATTTCTTCTCATCAACCCTAATCATTCTTAAACTTCAAAATGATCCTCTTATATAATTTTATTATTTTAATGCTAAATATTATATACATATATAATTTCAGATTCAAAGCCTTCTCTGTTTCCAAAGTTTTAGTGTCCCAAGATTGAAGAAGTAGAAGTCATGTCTTGTGTTCTTTATGGAAACATTGTTGAAAGTTTGATGTATATTATTGTTTGTACTACACCAAACATTGCCCATGTAGTAAGACTTTTGAGAGAAAAACTTAAATTTATCAATTTTTCCATAATAACAACTTTGCATTGATTTCTTCTCATGAACCTTAATTCTTCTTAAACTTCAAAATGATCTTCTTATATAATATTATTATTGTAATGCTAAATATTATATACATATATAAGTTTTCAGATTCAAAAATTGTAAATTAGAAATCAATTCTTATATATTATTAAAGTTAACAAAGAAAAAGGTTGAAATTCACTGTTTTATCAAGCAGTACCTTAGTGGCCGGAGGAAATTCTTTAAGACACAAGTTCAAGTGAGTGATGAATAAATAAAACTTAAAACAAAACATTACCTGTTCCTTCTTTTGGAAAAAAAATATATTATTTTGAAAAAAAAAAAAATCTCTTACTTTTGGAAAAAAAAATCTTCCCTCTTTTGGGAAAAAAATTTCTCCCCGCGTTTGGAAAAAAAAATGTCTTTTATGATTTCACTCCTATAATTAACTCACAACATTTTTTTTATGATTTCAGTCTTATAATTAATTGACAAAATTTTAGAGTAATTATCGGAGATGTGGTTGTTTGTTCAGTTTAATGTATATCATAATGCCACCATGGGAAAACCTAGATGGTGATTATTCTATATCGTTGATCTTGGCACAAACCCATATAAGTTTATAGGGAGTGTCCCATGACTAGTTCGGAATGTTATTCAACATTTAAGGTGGAGAGTCAAAGTTCGAGTCCTCCCCATGTAGTAGGTTACCCTGTTAATGCAGAAATACACACCACACCACACACAAGTGTGGCAATTGATGAAACTTGTCCTTGCGTCCAATTTTACCTATAAATTGAAACAAGAATCTCATCAGCTTTATGGATGCATTTTAAGCGTTCAGCAGAAAACAATGAGGTATTATAACAACATCTTATGTTTAAATTGCGGTACACAACACACCTACGAGTGAGTATATTTCCTTACCATGTGAACGCACAACACTACCCAATCATTTCTCCCACGGTATAACAAGCTCAAAGTTCTTCCCGATTGAAAGAGACAGATTTGAAATCACTAAAACAACATCAACCTCAAGGCTATTATAACGATCCATTTCAGGTCTAAAATCAGTTTTGATTCTCTTCATAGAGAATGATGCTGAAACATCCAGAATCATTTTATCCCTGATTGCCTCCAATTTCATGTATGAATTAGCATTATGAGAACGAACAGCAGTGGTAGTTCCCAAAACTGTAATGTTCTCCAGAAGCCATCCTTCCCCAATTGCATATTCCCCCATTTGGACTACTGATCTCAGTCTCACTCCTCGCTCTACAATATCTGAATAAAACTCTATATAACTTGACTTTCCATGCTCTATTACCATTTCCAAATCCTCTCCATTGTCCACATATAGGTCCCCATATGCTTCCTTCCTACCACCCAAGGCAACCACCAGACTAAATGGGCTTCTTCTGGCTTCCCTAGTTGTCATACCCATTTCTTGCATCGGCAAAATAGTCCCCTCTAATACATGGACATTGATGGTATCTAGTGGAGCAAGAAGACTAACATATGTGCCACTCTCAACTGTTATTGACTCTGATACATTGTACAAATTGTACCAAGTTACCTTTGGAAAATAAGCATCCACAGTACTTGCTCCTTGCTTTAAAATAGGGGAGACCAAGACCGCTTTACCCAATAGAAACTGGGTGCTGATTCCTAGTGTATTAGGATCCTCAGGGAATGTAAAGAACAGAGGCCTTGCAATGGGAGATCCTTTAGTGTGAGCTTCAAATGCCAATGTGTAGATATATGGAAGAAGCCTGTATCTCAGACCTAATGCTTTCCTTGCAGACATTGTGACTGATTTCCACAGGTAAAGCTCTTGGTGCTTCGTTCCCTTGTCTAAGTGATCTCTAGCAAAAGGATAAAAGGAACCTAATTGAATCCACCTATTGCAAAGCTCTTCGGTTGTGTCTTTTGAAAATCCACAAATATCAGCACCTACCATTGGGACTCCAAACAATCCAAAACTCAGCATTGTAGGTATGGAGTACCAGAGATCATCCCATGTTGCAGCATTGTCTCCTGTCCAATGTGCAGCATGGGCCCCTGATCCAATAAAGGTAGAACGGGTTAGTATGAATGGCCTCTTCTTTATTACTGATTTCAATGCTGTGTTTGTCATAATAGCCTCTGATAACCCATATAGATTATGAGCATTGTACTCCAAGATATTATTATAGTGAACTGCACTAGCAGCCATGGTTTTGTTACCCAGTGGTCTGTGTGTTCCAGAAGCATTGACTTTGTAAGGGGGATCATCCCATCTGGTGGTGTTCGCATCGCTACAAACTAAGCAGCAATCTGTCTGTGAATCTTTCCGTGGGCAATCCCCTTCCTTTGGCAAGGAACATGTGACCCCACTACAGAAGTTTGAAACTTCATTCATATCAAGCCAAAGACCATCAAATGCAATTGTCTCATGAAACTCAGAGATTTCTTTTGTCCAAAATGACTGTGTATTGGGATTGAGAAAATCTGGAAAATATATTGGGCCTGGCCACACTTGTGCCAAATATGGCACACCTCCTCGTTTAACAAAAATGTCATCTTGTATCCCTCTCTGAAAAGTCTTGTATGTTTCATTTAAGCTTATTCCTGCACAATTAAGCAAATGAATTGTATGTTCAGAATATACTGACAAGGCTCAGTTCAGTTCTTATTTCTTCCTCTGTTCTTTTTCTCCAATTCTAGGACAATAACAAATTGAACCTACCTGGATCAATAATCAGAACATATTTATGCCCGTTAGCATGGATTCGTTCAACAAACTTTTGCATTTCCATCTCAGGGAAATTCAGAGGATCTAGAGTAAAATCCTTGTAGTCATCCATATAATCAATGTCTGTCCAAATCGTTTCTAGAGGAATTTTTGCTGTTGCATATCCATCTAAAACTGATTCAACAACCGAAATATTTTCATATCCATACCTGCATTGGTGAAAGCCTGTGCAATCCAATCCAATTATATAAATTAACAAGACTGTAAATACAAAATCATATCCTGACTAAGTATATTAAAACTACTTCAGAAAATCACGGAAAGAGCTGAAAGGATGTGGTTACAAGAGTAAATGGATGGCAATGTGATCACATGTTCAGAGTAACTGCTGCCAAGACAGTATTAAACTGAACTTTGTCACTGATCATCGTGTAAATCAGTGATAAAAATGAAAGGGTTTGAATATTTTTCTTTTTCAAGAACTTGATTTACATGTTCAGAGTAACTGCTTCCTAGACAGTATTAAACTGAACTGTCACTGATCATCCTGTAAATCAATGATAAAAAATGAAAGGGTTTGAATATTTTTCTTTTTCAAGAACTTGATTTTATAGGTTAAAAGACTTCCCTTCTACTATAATTTATAACAATGCATAGCATTTCTTGCAACTAAAAAGTTAAAAATGAACATTGCATCATTCAATCATCCCAAGTTTATTCCTGTTAACCATTTCTTACCAGCTAACAAATTCATATACATTTTTACCATATGTTTTTGGTGTCTGTTGAGTCCTAAGCATATGTGAGAACACATATATCCTCCTCAAAACACAGTAGGTTGGAGCTCTGAAAATTCATGAATTTTAACACACTAATATCAGGAGAAACATTTACACTTCTTCCCCATCTGTTGGCTGAAGCAACAATTGTGTGGCCCCCTTTCACATAAGCCACATTTAAGCAGCCTTATGTGTTCGAACTTCGTCCTCTCAAGTCTTTGGAGGATTTTGGCTATACTCCATGCCTTTTTTTCTCAAATCTCTGTTAATATAAAAACAATTATATCTATGTGAGCAGATTCAGTAACTTTCTAGGGGTTAAAATTTCTTCCTAGCAGCCTTTTTAGAGTCTGGCAATACAAATCATCCAAAGGAGGGTCTAATCATAAGTGAAGTCTCCACCTAATATACATAGAGCAGAATTTTCTTGCATCAAAAACGATAGAAACACACAAATATATTCCTTCAAATGTGAGCTTGTTTCTTTTGCAGCTTTCCATTGTCTGTAAAAATGTGAAGGGACAGTTCTATCCAATCAATCAATTATAATGGAGGCAAATTCAATTGGGTAGATTTTGAGAAGCATATGAAGGAAACCAATTTCTTACCTAGCTAAATACCCTACAAATTCCAATTTACTCTTCTTACTATTATCTAAGTTTATTTTACACAAATTCACAATGCACTAAGGCATGGATAATCTTAACACCAAAAGGAAGAGTATTTGAAAATTTAACTTGGGACATTTGAGTAACAACCAACAATTACGTAGAATCCTTGGCATCACTCAAAAGGAATACTTATATTGAAACTTACAAAAGAACACCTCAGAAGATCTAACAGTACTTAGAGACTGACAAGTAGTAGTAGCTCCATAAATGGGAATTTCAAGTTCTTTGAATGTCGAGATAGAAAGAAACATAAACAGATTTAGAGAGTCTCTAAGGAAATTCCATGTTTGGGAGGGAAAGCACATTGTGTTGGAAAAAAAGATAAACATGTCCGAATTTTCCATGAAAATGAAACAGAAAAAAAACAAGGAAAGCTTAATGTTATCAGGACTAAGATCTTAGTATGGAAGAAAGGAGGAGTTGTGGTATCTTTTCTTCAACATATAACATTATGACTCAGCTAGCAGGTTATATTGGGAACGCTTTCCTTCTCTCCGTGCTTCCTCTGTTCTCAACTCTCTGTGAAGGATTGGCTTCCAGCATTAATTCCTTGCAAGTGAGACCAACAACTATTGAAGTTCTCACTCCCTACAAAGCAACTTCACAAGACCAAATCCCAGCTTCAAAAGGTTCTCAACTTCAAGAGACCAAATCCCAGCTTCAGAAGGCTCTCAACTTCAAGAGACCAAATCCCAGCTTCAAGATGCCTCTGTACAGAGATTAGGCAACAGATAAGTTCCATCGAACTGTGTTTTCTTATCCCAATATGCTGGAATCTACGGTCAGCTTTCAAGGAAGTACCTCCCATCATAGTGGAGCGAAGGCTTTGATTCAAGCACTTCTTACTCTACTCCAAATGACACTCCTGTGGAGGATACCCTGTTGGGGGTTCCTATAAGGAAGATGAAGATATACTTCGACATATTAACAAGTGGCGAATAGTTTTGTCAATCACGGCAAAGCAGTATTGAGAAATTACAAACTATAAGGATGACTGTCTCAGTAAGTCAGTTTCAATGGAACTGTTTATGTAGCTAAGTGTCACGCTAAGTATGTATTGCCGCTAAGTGTCGCACTAAGTATGTATTGCTTCAAAACCAACGGAACACCCCTGTTCCAACTACAGGAGGCATGAATCCCTTGCTATTGTTTTGCACTTTTGATATTTTGGTATTTTCTTTTATCTTTTTATTTCTTTTTGCAGTTGCATCAACTTCTAGAAAATTTCTAAGTCCCTCTTCTCATTGAATGAGGCAAGTAGGGATCTAGTACACATGACTGACAACAACAAACAAAATCAGGGATAACAGATTCAGGAAAAATGGTAAGTTAAGTATGAAAGGATATGGACACACTACATCAATCAAAGCCTCCTATTCATGCCCTCCTAGACAATGAAATAAAAACCCCAAGCGGTACACTTGACTAGGAAGAAATATCGACCACCAATTTGAAATAAGGAAATAGGTACTACAACTTCCAAACATCACAATCCATTATCTAATTTCGATGCATGATCCTTAGTTGCCCTAAAACATTAAATGTAACCACTTTGCATGAGACATTGGATAGTTCATTTGAAAAGCAATCTGATCGTGGGCAAGAGGCATCTGAAAAGTTATTATCTGACAATCATCATATAAGGTCGTTGGCTGGAGATTTGCATCTAAGGAGAAATTTTTTCTCCTAGAGTTACCCATGCATATGGATGTATGGATGAGTAACAATATGCAAACAATTTCTTCTAGTCTACTTACAAGTGATCATTGAACGCCTTAAGATGAGAATCTCTTTTCTCTACATGAGCAATATATATAGTCCTTGGTACCCCTTAAAGTGACCGCTGCCCATTACAGCTATGCTGCCATGAAGGTCCACTAATACTTATTCAACATGTGCAAACAACCGTCAAGAAAATCCCAAAGGGTGCTTGTCAAATTCATATTGGATTTAAAAGTCGGCTCCAGGTCATATGTATAGGTTGACCCCTTTTTAAACTTCACTTTTCAGGTCGGCTCTAGACCTTAAACATGTCAGCCCACTCTATATTTTGGGTTGGCTCAGACATTTTCACCCAATAAAATGTTGTTGCACTTATATAGGTACCTAAAAATCTTTTGTAACATCATTCAGATATGCTCTCAAGCTAGGAGTGCTCCACAGTCCTGAAACAAGCATCATCAGCCTTCAAAATTTGTTGCAGTATTTTTCTCTAATAGCTTCACCTTTCCATGATATCCTTAAATGGCAATCAATAGGCGACTATGTAGCTCACTCCTGGAGACACCTCATGGCAACAGCAAGGGCTTCATACCAACCATGCGTTGTTTATCAGCTGTGTGACAAAGATCAGTTATTTAAGGAATTTTTCAGAAATCTACACATCAGATTTCAGAGTCAGCTATCTTGTCATAGCATACTCTGAAGCATCATATCCATAAGTCCCCAACCATTAACATCAAACTGTAGAATTCCTTCTTCAGTGACCTGACCTCCTCTTATTAGATTACCTTGGTATAGGAGGAAGAGGAGGTCAATCATGGCACAACAACAACAGCAATACAAAGTTCCTTTATCATTCCTGACATTCTGATCACTGCAATGTTTGCTGCTCTGAAACAATGCCTTCCAAATTGGTCTTTTCAGTACTACACGTGCTAATGTCGCTCTATTTATTATGCAATTTTTTTTTAAGATTTGCACGGGGAAGACCAAATATTGTCCTCGTACATATCCAACATTGGTGTTCTGGACTCGAGTATATAAGGTAAGATTTTTCTTCTTATCTGAGTAAACAACATCATCCAAGTCAATCAACTTAGCAACACGCTCCTGATTCAAATCTATCATTTGGTTTAACAGTTATAATAAAATTTGAACCTGTCATCTTCTTCAAATGAAATCCTGGCTACATTGCTATAGTTTTTCTATTGTAATAAGAACCTTCCATGCTCTGTCATATGTGCCTTACACTAAACCGTTCGTCATTTTGTTAGAAATCAAGCGAGAAGTAACGGACTTTACTGGAAATTGACAGTATATAACAGAAATGAAGAAGACATCCATGGCCGTCTCCCTTCTTATATCTCATGGTCTTTAGTGAATATATTTCAAAGCTCGTTGCTTCTTGCTTTCCAGATCTTTGGTCTGTGTAGGAGGATGTTCGTTACACTCACAGCCCTGAAATTGCAAGCGGTACAACGGATCCTATCACTCACAAAATAGAGAATAACAACGTCCAGAAAAGCATAACATAGGCAGAGGTCAGCGAGGGAGTTTATTGGACAAACCCAAGAGAATTACAGTGCAAGCAGAGATGAGAACCGAGTAAAAATTGACGGTGCAAACAGAGATTAGTAAAATTTATTTTCTCCACTAGCTAAACAAGAGCAAATGCTGGAAGAAATATTTATGGATAATCCTTAATTCTGTCCCTGTAATCTGCACAAAAGCAATGAAAAAGATATTGGTGGGTCAAGAAGGTTATCAAATTGTGATTTCCACAAGGCCTTTCAAGAATGGACAGGAGTCAACCAGAGCGAATAATTAGTGATGATGAATGGCTGGAGGCATGAATCCACCTAACTGATAATCTCAACTATCTTCTCATGTACTTCAATCTTGAAGAAAAACAAGAAATATGCCAACTTACCCTGATTCAAAAGCCGGCTACAGATGGGCAGGACCCGCGGGGCTTAATTTCTCGCGCTCAGCCAACAAAAGTACCGACTGTTGTTGCTGCTGCAGTGGCATGAGCCGTTCAAATCCAAGAAACCAAGATTGGTGAACTACGATCAAAAAACCTATTTGAAAACCTATTTCAAAACAATTTTATATATGATGAATTCATGAAAACAGGGAGCGGGAGCCATATACACCATGAATCAGGAATTCATGAAAACAGCGGAATTCATGAAAACAGTGGGCTGAATCCGTGAAAACAGGGAGCCCTCCATTTGGAAAAAATTAAGCTCCGCCTTACATTTCAAAACAAATTTAACCTTTTAAGACCAAATCGATCTTCACAAAAACCAGAAAAAACCAGAAAAAACCAAACCGTAAATCAGAAATCGTGATTTTGATCTCCCAAAACCAGGAGCAAAGATCAAAATGGAGCGATTTTAAGAAAATCTGATTTCGTAAATATCAAAATGGGGCGATTTTAAGAAAATCCCATTTCGGTTAGCGTATCTGCCCTGGGCGAAAATAAAAAAAAAATAAATTAATTTTTAAATAAAATGTGGGCTAATTATATAAAAAAAAATTATTATTT
>APFE030584502.1:0-21076 GCA_000404065.3 Pinus taeda
ACAGCAGTATTTGCAGCTTCTCCCCACAGAAACTTTGGTAGCCCCTGGTCACATAGCATGGCACAGGCAGCTTCCACAATAGTCCTATTCTTGCGTTCAGCAACACCATTCTGCTCAGGAGTATATGCAGTGGTAGTCTCCCTCTTAATGCCAGCTTCTCTGCAAAAGTCTTTGAACTTATTTGACTCATATTCAGTGCCATTGTCAGTCCTCAAAATCTTGATCTTCTTTCCGGTCATATTTTCCACCAAGGCTTTGAAGGTACGGAACCACATGAAAGCCTCATCCTTCTTCTTCAAGAAGTATATCCAGGTTTTGCGAGAGAAGTCATCAGTTAAATGTCATATAGTAAGAACATCCCCCCAGGGATGTTACAGGCAACATACCGGAAAGATCAGAATGGACCAGTTGCAATATCTCAGATGTCTTTGTGACACTTGAGGGGAAAGGTCCCCTTGTATGTTGTCCTTCAGCACAGCCCTTGCATACACCTTCATGATTATTTCCAAAATCAGGCATCCCTGTCACCACCTTCCTTGCTTCGGGAAGAGCCTTGTAATGAAGGTGTCCAAATCTTCGGTGCCATAGTTCGGTTTGACGGATAGTATCACAAGTCATAGCTCCCAACGGACTCCCTCCAACCTGGTAGAGTGTACCAACTCTAAAACCAATTGAGATAGCTTCCTTGAAGCTCTTCTTCCACATGAGTACCTTTCCATCAGAGAAAGTTACATTGAATCCTTTGTCTTCCATGGCAGATACAGACACAAGGTTCTTCTTCAATTTGGGTACATAGAGTACATCTTGTAGACGGAGGACTTGTCCTTGAGACAAGTGGAGGGTCACAGTCCCGGTCCCTTTCACAGGATAAGTGGCATTATCCCCAAGGATAATTTCTAGATTAGTATCCCTTTCAACCATGTCAGAAAGTGCTTCCTTGAATCCGGTGATGTGTCTTGAGGCACCACTATCGATTAGCCAGACATCCATAGTGTCGGGCAGAGATGCAGCTGAGAGAGCAGATACTAGAATATACTCATTTCTTTTATCAACAACATTAGACTCCTCATACCTGGTATTTCTGGTCCTTTTAGAAGGTTGATTGTTTCCTCCAAAGTGAGCCTTCCTCTTTCCTTTGGATTTGTCATTTCTTCGATCCCCATTCCTTCGGTTGTTGTTGTTATCGTCACTATCGGGAGAATCCTTCTTGAAGGGGCATTCTCTAGCATAGTGTCCAGTCCTATGGCAGGTGAAACATTTACCCTTCTCTTGAGTCTTAGTCCTTCCTTTGTCCTTAGAGCCACCAGAGTTCTTCTTTCGGGAATGAGCAACATAGGCAGCATTTCTTTCATTATCAAATTCCTTCATCCTTGTTTCTTCTTGCATACATCTAGACAGAAGCTCATCGAAGTTAGGGATGGTATTATTGTTGAGAATGGTAGTTGTGAATACTTGCCATTCATATGGAAGTCCTCCAAGTGCGGTGAGAACCATCTCACGATCAGCTATTGTCTCCCCAATAGCTAGCAGATTGTTCCTGGTTTCGGTCAACTTCATAAAGAAAGTTTGAATAGACTCGTCTCGGCCCTTCTTCATATTCTTCAACTTGTTCTTGAGGAATAGCACTTGGTTCACATTGTTTACTCGGAACATAAGTATCAGTTTGTCATACATCTCCTTGGATGTGCCTAGTTCAGATATGTAGGCAACCAGACTCTTATTTATGGATTCCCTGATCAGCAGCTTTGCTCTGATTTCTCCCTTCTTATACTTGGTTCTAACAGCAGCAGAGGCATTTGATGGAGGTTCTTGAATCTTCCCTGTCACATGATCTAGGAGATCATGATCTTCCAATTTGAGATCTAATATCATCTTCCAGGCATGGAAGTCATCACTTCCAGTCATCTTGTCATTCTCCCTGAATTCAAGACTAGTTGGCTTGTCATTCTCCCTGGAACCCATTTCCTTCGATGATGATTGCTATAGATAGAGTTTGCCTTCACCTCAGCTCTGATACCATGTAAAGTTTTGGAGATGTTCTATGCTAAGAGCAATTTCACTTTTCTCACAGCAATCATACAAGAAGTTAAGCAAAATGCAGATAGAACATATAAGCAGATCTTACAGAAGACAAATCAGAAACAGTAAAAATGTGTGTGTTCGTTTCAGCGGTCAACAGGATGCTTCAACCAGCAAAGTCTTCTTTGGTCAGTCAGCCCAGCATGTGTCACAACAACCCTCCAATCAGTAGATGAGTCAACCCAAGACAATTCTACAAAAGTCAACGCTGTCCTGAAAAGTCAACGCAGGGGCAGCAAGCTAAAAGTCAACGCAGCAGCAAAACGGTCAATCCTTTGACCTCGATTTTGTGCCAGATAGTACGGCCTTCAAAAATCGAACCTCCCACCAATTTTAAGCTTGATTGGACCATGTGTTGACCAAAGTCAACGCTGGTCAAACTTTCTGCGAAACCCTAGCAGCAGAAACCCTAGCAGCAGAAAATCCGTACGGTCTGTCCTCTTCGTCTTTCCCACGTGTGGCTGAAATTCGTCCTCCAGGTAGCTCGTACTCTCTAAGATGAGAGAGGAAGATGTGAGTTGATTTGTGATGAAATTCTCTCCAACTTTTCCTGTATATATATCCATCAATGGGGGTGTGTGACACATCTGTTGGGCATGTGAGTCTACATGACAAAACTGACTGACCTTGCACATATAATTTATTAAGAATAATAAATTCAAAATATAAGTTCTGCTCATCGGATTAAGACTATTTTTATATGGATTTTACACCTCTCAGAAAGAGAAATCCAACAAAAATATTAGCCTCTTAATCTGAGCATCAGAACATGGAGTTTGGACCTAGTTTTCCAAATTTAACATCCTTTCCTTGTCCACACCTTGGGTCGGGCCTAGAATGATGCCCCAGAAGTTGATGCAGCTAAAAGAAAAGGAAAAATCATAATTTGGCCACTCTCAATAGGAAATGTACCATAAAATGCAAAAGATGGCGGGGACATACATATTTAGCACGTGGGCAAAAGCCAAACATGAGTCCTACCCCTTATCTATGGCCATCACCCTGGTTCCTATGGGCCTATATGAACCCCCTCTATCATTAAGGAACCCATGATTGTCCCAACCCCTTGTGGGGATGAACTGCCCCACCTTAAGGGGGTATCCACTGCTATACCTTACACATCATGCTCTCATCTCCTGGAGCCCCGAGTAGTGATGAAGAAAAATCAATTAAAGGCAAAAGGCATATGAAGAAGGGTGGAAAAACAAAGGTCGGGGTAACTCATGTATCACGATTGCTCCCTCCTACATTCATGTACCCAAGTGTGGGCTTCCCATATAATAGCTACCCTTGTAGCATGGCATGTGGCTTGGGGCTTTCCCCTTGGTCCCCCACTCCGCTCCATCATTATATCACATGCCACCTACCACTTGATGGATGTGCCATGGCCATGTCACCCCCTTTGAAGGCTGAAACCACCTAATAGAATCCTTGGTTAATCTTTTTTTGAGCTTGGAGACACTACATGCCAAAGCCCACTATGGAAGGCATGCCATTATGAAGTGCCCACTTGTTTTCCATGATTTGTAAGCTCTTTTACTTAATTACTCTAATGACTTGTTATACTGGAAGGTGAGGAGACGCATTGGATTTTATGCAGGATTGTAGGCAGGTCTCCATTTGGGGTTTGGTTTCCCTATACGAGGTCCAAGCCCTCCAAACGGTCACATTGGTACTTGTAGGGTGAGCGTTGAGAGCTATGGGCCTCCACCACAACAGAGAGAAGTATTCCACTTCATGGATTCCTCAGCACCACTCGTTGATTGCTCATGTTCCACCTTTTAGATGAGGATGATGCACCTGGACCACCTTGCCCAACTGGCTTCACACTTGCACCATACCCTTGGCAGCTGTTCCAGGGTCTAGATGAGGATGTGTCTCCCCACAGGGGACAATGGGAGGGCTTATATCATCATCCCAGCCCTTGCAGATGGTATACATGCATTATCGATCCACTTCGAGACTCATGAGGCTATTTTTGTGCCCCCACACCTATTTGGGGCTTAGATATCAAGGGGCCATCCCCTTGATCATTATGTTTGGGGCCTTTTCTCTCACATTGGCACACTTTGGACTCCACTAGGCCTTCTCAATGGCCCTGCGACTCATTATGATTACTATTTTGCCCTCTTGAGAGGCTTTATCATTGTATTATTGAGCTATCTTGGTGGGCTTGTCAACAAGTCATATCATTATTTTATTATTTGGGGCATTATTAGGCTAATTAGGCTATTTGAACCCCCTTATGGATTGTATAAATAAATGAGAGGCTCATTCATTCCTCTCATCATCACTTGGATTGGATTAGTATCTCTTGAGAGATTTTCACACTTGCTTTCTTGGATGAAATTTTAGAGTTTCTTGATGCACTATGATGTTTGGATTTTTGCTATCGTCTTTGGAGCTTCTTTTCTAATGCGAAGTTGATGAATGGATATACTCTCTCTCTCATGTAAGTGAAATTTAATGCTATTCTTGTTATCTTGCTTGTCTAATGAATGGTATTGTTAATATTCTTCTTGTATGGGCTAAATAATGCGAAATTCTTCTTTGAAACCTTGAATAATTGATTTAATGCACGTGTTGCTCTTTGAGGGAGTGAGTGAATATTCCTAGAGGCACCTATTAGGTTAAAAAACCTTGAAACTTCATCTTCTTTGCAAATTTGAAGTACAAATCCCTAATAACCTAGTTGGTGCACTTGAGAAGGCTAGCGAAGGTCAATTAGGGCTCCTTAGCATGAGAAAATCTTCAATCTAGGTGTATATTCACTCCATTAAGCCCAAGTAGCAAGGCACTTATCCTCGCATTCCCTTTGGTGGTCAAAATAACCTTTCTTTTCTTCACTTCTCCCAATTCTAGGCCTAACCTTAGAAGGTCTACTAGGTCATTAAGCGAAATATTTTGTAGCCATCCAAAACCCTTGAAAACTGGTCCACAACTGCGCTGGGGTCTTCTCAAGGGGTCCTCCAATTTTGAGCTTGATCCGATGGTGGAATCCTGAGATATTGCAAGCCCTATCCCAAGGATCATTCCTCTGCCTAGGTTGATTTGGGTTAGTGTCCTCACTTGGATCATTGCATTTGAAATTCAAAAGAAAATTAGTTCTTTGATCCCATTCTCCTCCCTAGCCAGGTCAAGCCCCTATATTGTTGATCAACTCCATACCCTTGACCGAGTTTGGGTCCACTTGGGTTCTTTGTGGTCCCATAGCTTTGTAACTCAAATTCTACAAGGATTGCATAGAAGCCATTTTTTCTTAGGGATCCTTAAGTCTGGAATACTTGTTGTCAAGGTAAATTCTCCAAACCTAGGCTTAAGTATCCCCTTAGGCCTTACCCTTCCTAGAGAGCCTACCACCTTGTTTCTAAAGCAAGTAAGTCATTTGATTAAGTCTCTCTTGTGAATAGGCTTTAGGAATCACCCTTCATCCCATCATTGATCTATTCATCCTTGTGATTCCTCTTATACCGGGTCTCCTCCCATTGGTGAATGTCGGTAAAGAGTAGGGAGCTTTAGCTGAGGTGACAGTGGGCTAGTGCTCCATTGTTGCCACTTGACCTAATAGTGGCTCTATAGGATTTCCCCTTAGGACCCCTGCTAGTTCGAGTGGTAACACATAGCATGTCCACTAATTAGTCATTCTTTGACTCCTTCACATGAAAAGACAAATGGATCCGGCCATTCTTAGCTTTTCCAGTTGATCAAAATAAGTCAAATATCTCCACTATTTAGTGGAATATCTCTTTTGGATGACTTCGTTATTTAATGAAGTAAAATATTCATTTCTTCACTTTATCCCAATTCAGAAGCAATTTCCCTTGACAGTCATTTCCTATTTAGAATATTGTATCAAACGCCTTCAATTACCCATTTACAGCATTTCAAGTTGTGAGAGGCTTCAAAGTAGTAATTTCAATAGTCATTTAATGGTGATTTTTGGATGCTGTCATGGTATTCTTTTGCTACTGTGGGATTATCATTTAATGCTCATACATTGTTTTACATGCAGATTATCTCACAGAAAACTTGGTATCCAAAGGCAGCAGATCATGAAAATGCCAAGAAAAAGTGGTATATTGTTGATGCTACAGACAAAATTCTTGGAAGGCTGGCATCAACCATAGCTATACACATTCGTGGAAAGAATCTAGCAACCTTTACTCCGAGTGTAGACATGGGAGCATATGTTATTGTGGTATGCTTTACTGAAGCCTTTTTGTAAGTTTTGCTTTGCATGTCTTTTGCTGGTATCCATTTCTGCATGTCCAAGTTTTTATTTATTAGAAATAAATTTGATAGAAATATAAGACAGGATTGAGGCATAAATGTTGCAGGGCTCTTTCCTACCGTGAAATTTCATTGCTTGATGTTCTTTCTAAAATATTATTTTTACAAGGCAGCCATTGTTTGCAATTTGTTTGACTAAGTTCCCACAGGCAATGCAATATGCTTTGTCTTCTTTTATAGGAATGGCCCTTGCACTCCCAGAATGTATTGATACTATTGTACTTAGCAGTCCCATTGACCTATTTGTGGTCACTTTGTTGGACACCGATATATTATCTATTCTTATCTATCTAATCTTGAGAGAAGAAAGGCCATCTCTCTGATTATAGTTGGCAATGCAGTGGAGAGAAATTGGTTATTGGTGAAAATTCAGCCCTACAATTTCTGCTGTGGTGATGTCATCAAAGATACAACTAAGATTGGAGATGTTCTTCATGTTTCAGGTGTTGGAACAAACCTCTTTTTATTTACTGCCATTACAATCACCAATAAAAAAAATGAATTTTGGCCAGTTTGGTTTGTTGTAAAGGAGATGAATTATGGTTTCAAGGTGGTTGCCATCTGATATTGTGATGAATCTGGTCATATATACAAGCTGGGCAAGACTCCTTCCTTGAAATGCAAGGAAATGCAGAAACCCCTGCCAAATATCTTGGAAATGTGATGAAACATTTCCCTTGACATTTCACAATTCGGAAACACAATGTGGCATTTTAAGAGTTTGCTAGCTAGTGAAATGAACATTTGGACCCTCCCAAACAACTAAACTTTCTATTAACCTTTGATGATGATGCTTAAATAAATTTTTGATTTTAATGACATAGAAAAGAAAAGGAAACTTCTAGAATTTTTTTTCTTTCTTTCAAGTTAATGTCCTATTTATAAATTGTATCAAAATTTTGAAATATTTAATCTGTTGTTGTTTTTAATACCATGTTTCTTTGTTTCCAAATTTTGGGGGGTCACATTTCCAGCATGTACTTGTTTTGATAACTCATACCCATCTCCTTGTATTGTGCAACTTAGCATTAAATTTTTTCTACTGAAACGGTATAACAAGAGGCTTTTCATAATTCTTGAAAGCATTTCAGCTTGAAGCCTATAGACTTCTTTATACTAATATGAAAAGTTGAGTGCATTGATTAAGCATTGTCTGAGCCAATGTCTTCATGTTCTTAAAGGCTTAAACCATTGACTATCCAAGATTGTCTAGATATTATCTACAACTTTAATTTTTAACAAACGCTATTAAGAATATTTACTACCTTTTGGAAATTTAACATGTTTTCTCCAAGTTGTATTTTACAAGTTGGCATCCTCTTTAGTTTTAGGGTTTTTTTTCCCAGCAGACAACATTTTCTCTCTTTAAATTTTCCAAAGTTGTTCAATAAGATAAGATAATTTTATTAATTTATTAAATGTACGACAAATGGATATGTATTCAGTTTATACCTGAGCTGTATACTATATGGATATGTATCTGCACTGTATATGGGCCATGCCCAAGCCATATCCTTGATATCCATACTGGAGACATCTGTAAGATTTAGGTGTGGAGGGGGACCCAGTGGCATAAGGTAAAACAATGAAAACTGGGAAATCTGTGTGGTTAGAAAATGCTGCAACACAATATTGCACTATAATGCTCTCTATCTATTATTTAATGAAGAAAATTGCCCAGTTAAAGAGATATAGATGTAGCTCCGAAAGAAAGAATAATTAGGCAAATAATGCTTTGTAGTGTTTTAATGCCCATAGTTGTTGTAGATGTTTTATGCTTAGGAGCCATGCTCATTCCCTATATGGTTTATAGGTGTAGTTCTTTCATCTCTTCAAGAGATGCATAATTTCTCACCTTTTAGAAAGATGCCACCAGACAAGCACGTAGAACTTTGCAGAATAGAGTATTACTGTGGATCCTTGATCATATAACATCCTTTGGAATGTTCTGGGGACTTTTATAGCAGTCGATAGTGGACAGATTTCTTGATCAAGTGCAACGTATTGTTTCATTCTATCAATCATATTGCATGCCTTCTTAGTGCTGTAAATTATATTCGAGATGCTTGAATGACCCCCTTAAATTTTTATACTTCATGTACTTCACCAACCCATTGATTGCTTTTATCACGTGTTAATTTCTCCATATATTGCTAGTTCATAGAGTTCCAATATTGTGAAATTGATAGTTTGGATAACGGAAGCTATTTATCTGGCATTTCTTAACGTAACATGGTCTCCTGAAATACTGGTTCTGAATTCCTAGGTTTGTTATTTGGTTTTCTGTGTTGAGGGAGTAATACTTTCTTTTGCCTGACTTGCTACAAAATATTCATGTATTGATCATCATTTACATGCTATATTTCTTGTATGTTTGCACACTTATTTTTTATTATAATGCCATGCTAACAGGTTAACGCAGAAAAAATAGCTGTTTCAGGAAATAAGAGGACACAGAAGCTGTATAGGAGGCACTCGGGCAGACCTGGGGGGTTAAAGGTGGAAACCTTTGATAATCTCCAGAAGAGAATTCCAGAGCGTATTGTTGAGCATGCAGTCAGGGGCATGCTTCCTAAAGGACGTGTATGTCTTCTTTCTCTTTGATTATGTTTAATATTTTTAAACATTTTATTTTCAAAGCAAAACCTATCAAGTTGATTAACAGGTAAAGTTTAGGGGCATAACTTACAATGAGGTCTGTTTTTCAAAATATTTGATCTTCAATACATCTCTAGAATATTGGTAGGGACGAAATACCAAGATATTCTTGAGACAATCACTATTTATAATTGTAATCTATACCATGAAGTTATCATGTGCCTCTGCTTGAGAGAAGTTTTCATGTCAACACTGAACAGCTTCTTCCTAATGTCAAATACAAAAACCAGATGATAACAAGCTGGTGAAGCTAATGATCCTAAATTCTAATAGGGCTGTGTTTTTCAAGTGACTTTTGGGTGGTCATTTGTTAGCTTCCACTGATATAGAAAGCAACTCATACAATGAATTATATGAATCACTATAAACAACAGTTTTTTCTATATGATCAAATTGATATTTTGTTAAATTCTTCCTTTTAAGCTCAATGGGAAGCATCAAAACTGGCCCAAAGAGGTCACGCACCATGATCTGCTTGCTTGTGCAGGTGAAACATGATCGAAATTTTTAGAATTGTGTTCTTGTATTTATTTTAATCACAGTGAATTTTACCATGATCAAATTCTGGGAAAGATGTTTTTTCAGGATGAGTGCCAGTTCTGCATATATTCTGGGGTTCCCTAATTCATGTAGAGTCTACCGATTGATTGTACAGACTATAATCTTTAATGATTCCATTGATAAAATTTTTCACTGAGTGCAGATCTGCACTCAAAGAATTACAACCTACAGCTACAAACTGAAAGTCTAGGAACCACATTACAAATTTCAGATCTGCATCGACTAAAACAATATTTGGTAAATCAGGGGTACAAACACTGCATTCTATGAGCTAAATCAAAACAACAGATAACTAGGAAATATTCTACATAAATTTGCAGTCTAGAAATTCAGGACAGCAAGCGGAGTCTCCAACAGAATATCACATCACTCTATTACTGAAGGAACTTACCACAGCAGCTAACAAACTGGCTACAAATACTTTGCTCTCACAGCAACAAACTGATAAACACAATAACTCTTTACCTTGTGTAGATTACTAATCTAAAGCACCCTCCTCTCCTTTTACAGACTAAGAAGAGTTGGGAGTTACAATTGGTAATATTTAACTCTAGGTGGTGTGTTAAACTTGACCATGTCAACCTTAGTAAGTGTGCCCCATTATGAGAGACTCGATAGTAGTCCTTTTCATAAATGTGCCACACCTGTTAATTTTCAGTGCATGATAAACAAATCTAAAGAATGGAAATCCTAGACAGCTGGAAAACTAATAAACTCTCAAAACTGATTGTTTTACTAGATCTGACAGAAATTTGCAGCACAAAAGTCACATACGTTTTCTTTATTCACTGTAAAAGAAAACATACATGTACTTGCTTTTAAAATTGAATGAATAACCATAGAGACCCTGGCTTTCTTTATAGAGGAGGCTAGGGTTGTACATTGAAAACATCTCTAAGTGCCTAGCCTGCATGCAAACATGCATGCACTGATGCCTCCTAGAGAACTGTGCCTAGGGGTCAACACCCTGTCTCTTTCAAACTGGAAGTCCACCTTTGTGTTGCAAACATCGGCATCGGAATAAAATTGGTGATGGTCTAGAAATTGAAAAAAATCAGTAAAAATTGGCAATCATAGGCAAAATTTAAAAAATGCAAAAATATTCATTTTTTTTCAAATTTTTATCATCTAAAGCATCAACAACATAAAATAAATGCATTGGCACATAAATATGAAAAAAAAACTAATCTATAACATGTATAAGATGTCTAGTGCTACATCACACATAACAGTGAATCATGTTTTGAATCCTAAGTCCTGACTCGTCCTCAAAATATCAACAAAAAATATAACAAATGTATCTCATATCATGAGTCATAGACAATGAAATTAGATATGTAGATCACTAAGTTCTAATGATCTCCTCTGCCCCTTTTGTGAGAAAAAGTAACAGTTTTTCCTCTATAGATGCAGACGGCCCTTGGGTTGGCATTGGACTCTGATGTTGTCTAGAAGAAGTAGGAGGAGGTACACTACATCCTCGATTGGTGACCATGGTAGGTGGTGTCACCTCCTCTACCTCTCTCTCCCTTGCAGTTGCTACCTCCTCCAGTGCCTCCTCTAACCAATCAAGGGTCCGATTCTATGACAGGCCTCTCGCCTCAACCGTCCATGTAGCAGTGGTGTCAATCACATCCAATGAAATGGCCTCCACGTTAGGTGTCTTATTAAGTTGCCTTACCCACAATTGGAGATTGTAGTAGACATAGACCATGTCGTTAAGGCACTGGGACTCCAATTTGTATGAGGGTCATAAATTATAAACTAATAATAATAAGAATAATAAATTATAATTTTTAATGAATTCAAAAAATTAATTTGAAAATTTTTAATCTATTGCACTTCTTGGTGTATATTTTTTCAAATACACTTCAGTTGCACTCGCATCCGAAGGAGCTACATGTTTGGCCGAGCACTCAAATGACAAACTTTTGGAGATTGGATACTCTACTACCATAGCTTGTCCACCACACATCTACAACAAATAAGAGAAACATAAGAAAAACTTGAAATTTGAAAGTTGAAGCAAAGTATGAAGGGACAATGAAATTTGAAACAAACTAAAGCTCACCTGGCATTTTGGTCTTCCTATTGCAAATAACCTTGTCAAAGCTAAATGTGCCACTTGCGACCCTGTCTATTTCTATTTCTTTTAGAAATTTCTGCACGTTCTTTCAGAGATGGCACCATCTTATGAACACAAGTAAATAATCCATCCATCACCTCAACATCAAATCTGAAAACAGAGTAGTAAGAAAATGTGGGGTTGAGGTAGATCCCTGCAACATGAATGGGATGGTGGAGTGTATTGTTTCATTGCTTATCCACTCGGCCCCCGTATTCACCCTCAATCCACTGACACTTCTCTTTCTTTGCACTTCCGTCCGCTAAGCCACTCACACTAGAGAAAATCACTTTCTCCTTGATGACTTGCTCACTTGATTTCTGTGTCTTCACCTCTTTGCTAGGCTTCCTTTATAATCTTCATTAAGCCCAAATCCATAAATCCTAATCTCCCTTCTAAAATCATCTTGGAGATCAATGGTTTAGATTATGTTTAAGTCATTTAAATAATTAAATTATTTATCTTTAGAAAATGACTTGATAGTCCACAATAATTAATTTACTTTAATTATTGTACTTTTCCTAAGTTAGACTACTGAAAGAAGACATAAATCACTTTCTCCAAATCTCCACCAAGCAAGCACCTAAAGAGGCAATAAATCATCTTCTGAATCCTATGCCAAAGAGCTTCCGAAGCTACCACTAGCTTCAACATTCTTCAACTATCTCAGATTGAGTTCAGTCATGACAATGATATTCATATTTTGAAACTACAAAATTTGGCCAAACGAGGCCCTTTAAACAGTTGTAGTGTCTATAACCTGTGAAATTTTATAGCCTGTCGGCATGGTTTGGTTGCATGCTCTGCTTTTCAGAAGAGTAATGCTGCTATTTTCTGTACATGCACCTTTTAGTTTGACGTGGGCCTGAATTCTTTGCATGTTTATCAGGGAGTGACATTATTCACATTTATACAAATTACTTCCCAAGAAATACTGGCTCATGTATTTCTTCTCGTTTATTGTGGTAAATCTATGCTAAGAACTGAATAGTAAAAAATTATGTGGAGCAGCACATCCATGAAAACCGATTTGGTGGTTACAATCATTGAAACACTCATTTTCTTATTTGCAGGATAGTCTTATGTGTTATGCATATTTCCACGTGGTATTCATTCAAGCTATGGGATAATCACATGCACTTGTCTTTATGATTGTTGGCTATCATCTCTTTTCATTTGCGTTTTTTCCATTCTTAATAAATAGACAAATCTAGTGTTCTTCAACCATTTCAGATTGAGTTTAGACATGATAGTAATATTCATATTTTGCAGCTGCAAAGAATGGAAAATTGAGGACCTGTAAATAGGTTAATTATCTCTAATGCACGAATTTTCAGAGTTTGCTAGCATCACTTGGTTGTATGCCCTGATTTTCAATGAAGAATGCTGCTGTTTTCACTGTTCATTACCAAGCTTCACTCTCCTGTTGTTCCTGAATGTGGAGAATAGAGAAAATTTTGAAATCTAAGGAATGTCTCAATGTGATATCTAATTTTTCATTTCTGCATTGTCAGATCTGTCATAACATTTAAGCATGCCCTGAGATTCCCATGGACCTTTTTACCATTCATGTTGCTGTTCGGTAAAGTGTTACTATTGCTAATATATGATGATTGTCTGTGCATCACTGGAAATATAAACTGAGGATATGTAGATACAATTCAGCTAACACAATCTAGCAGTGTAATACCAGTGAATGGCATCATTGATCACAGACACTATTGAAATTGCACGTTTTCAACACTGCTATTATCAGCTTCGATTGTTTGCAAATCTAAGTTCTGTTATGTCTCTCATCTTTATCTTCGCTTCTCTCATTGTGGGATATAGTTTTCCTGGATACAGTCTCATAACTGGTTTTTGTTGCATTGTTACCCAAATTAGTGCTAGTCGTAACATATGGATATTGGAAGTGTGTAGTTTGACATTACATCAGTTGGTGAAAGGCTTCTCGTCCTTCATGCAAGTGAAGTCAACATGTTTTTTTTGTTTTATTGGCACAAGTTAAGTCTAAACAAGCTGTTAGATTCCATTTTGTCCTCTCTGTATAAGTCTGAATAATATTCATCTACGACACTCGATCATATACAAATTATCCTTGTCATGAAAATGAGTGGGCTGCGCAATAAGAGTCTTAATTATACACCTTATTTGTTATTTTGTTTGTGCAATAAGCAACACTTCTGCTTATGGCATCTGTTATATTTAATTAAGAATTTTTTCTCTAGATGATTCCAATCATGAAAGCTCTATATTATATGCCTGCCGTATAATCTAATTGATGTCTAGATTGCTTATAAATGCTGTCTTATTTGCAGCTTGGCAGAAGGCTTTTCACACATTTAAAGGTTTTCAAAGGGCCAGATCACCCACATGAGGCTCAAAAACCTGAGTCACTGCCGATTGTGGACAAGAGAATAATGATAAAGAAGTAAGCGGTTGAGTTTTACGATTTCATCCTCTACAGGTATAGGCTTGTTGCATCTTAAGCCACTGTGAACATTTTTTAAAAGCTGATTTTCCAGGTCTCAAACTCCGCAACATGTCCTGATCAGAAGACTTTATGTTCATTTATTCGTTTCTTTTTCCCTTTGATGTTGCTAACATAGAGATGATGTGTCTCTTTAGCTCTACGGTATTGTAACATCAAATGTTTTGATAGTTGAAAACAACTGTACATGTGTTTTGGAAGTGCTGAATGTTCACTCTTTCCAAATTATCATGAGTGGTAGTGCATATTGTCGACATATTCACTAATGTGATCTGCAATCTAAATCAAAAGAGTCTAAAACACTACGCAAGATTTAGGCCCACAATTGAACTTCGAAGGACTAATATGCATTCTTCTTTAAGTATTGAACAATAAATTTATTGTTTCTAAATTGGTCACTCAAGATAAATTAGATCTTCAGCGTTTTCAAAGTGACTATCCGATCTTTTAATAGATTTCATAGGGTTTTAGCTTTTTGTCACCCGGATAGCTTTTAGCCTTCCACTGCATTTCTGTTTTTAAAACACTTCTAGAAAAGTGGATGTTAACATTCTAATACCCTCACGGTAATGAGTAATTTGTTTTCCTTTAGATTAAGCATATCTGTAAACTTTTCAGACACGGGTCCTTGCTTAATGCCTGGGTAAATATATCTGCTAGTTGATCTTCAGACCTGTGATATGCCACACATCAATTACCTTAGTCTACTTGCCCTGTGATGTGGTTGTGATGAATGTCAATGTGCTTGGTTCCAGCATGAAACAATGGAATTTTTGTGATTTGAATAACACTTGATTATCAGAAAATAGAGTCGTGTCTTGAGTTTCTTGAAGCTTAAAACTTCGAATTATCAAGACCCCTGTTGGGCCAAGCTTTACAGGTTTCAGGGGCTGTTGCTTTTTACTTTGCATTTGCGGAGGACAATGCAATGGTTAGTTGCTTCTTTCTACTCCATGAAAATATCCCTAATCTCATGCCGAATGAGTAATTTGTAGTAGCTTGAATTTCATGTTGAATGAGTACTTTGTTGTAGATTTCCATTCATTAATGCAGCAGGGCCAGTTTGAAACTGTTAGAAACTTAGATGTGGGTCACAAGGCCTCTAATACCATGTTAAGAAATTTAAATTATGGTAGTAATAGCTCTAATACCATGTTTATCTTCATGCTCTGATACTATATTATAATCCAAACACAAAGGATAGAACAGTTTTCATACTAAACACAGAATACACTGTAAACAATGAGAGAGAAAGCAACCAAATAATTTTTATGCATTGTGGAAATTTGAGAATAACAAATAGAAAACAACAGACACGTACCACTCATGTCTCCAATGTTTACAGTTCACAAGCTTCTCAATGCCTTTGTTGGGATACACTGTAATATACCAATCCAGTAAATAAATTTTCCCTAGATTATGAATAGATTAATATAAAGTTGAGTTATTGGTTCAGGTAGAAGATTTCCTTTATGATTCAAATGTTTTAAAGCTTTATTGATAGTGTTTACTCTTTTACAGTTCAGTTGTTTTAAAGTTTTATCTGGAGTGTTTACATTCTGTAATAAGTTTTTCCCTATTCCCTCCATTGTAGGTAGGTAATTTGTTTGCAACAAAAGCTACAGATTTCGTTCTAACTCTGTCAATGGAATGAATAGTGGGAGTAATTGGTCTTTCGCTTTGAAATTATTGACGAAGCAAATTGTTTATGATGAATTAAAGGCTTCTTGGTGATAAATTACTCATTTATTCCTTGTTAGAAATTGATAATTGAGATTATAAATGGGTATTTTACGTTTTGTTGGTCACCTTCTAGTTTATAGTGTTATTATATTTACCGGTTTGCAAGTTTAGTGTTGTGACACCGTAGAGGCAAAATATTTGACTCATTACATAAAGATTTGTTTATTCTTATTAACTTTGTGTTTGCATGAGACTGGGTTGTCTTTACACTTTTTGGAGTGAAATATCTCAGCAACGTATTCAAAGATATTGAATTGATTTACATGGTCGTTAACATAGAGACATAAAGGTGCCTTTGAATGACATTTCAATGGCATCATTAACAAGAAAAAATCTAAATAGCATTGCCGACAACGTAATTAAAATAGAGATGACACAATATATGGGATATCTAAAGAGTGTATATATAGTTTGTCTTCCAACCACACCTACTTACAATATTCCTCTTATTCGCAGCCCCTGCAGCCACATACTTGAAATTTATTAGGAGTTATGTCCCCCCTTGAATCAAGGTCCTCAAGAACAGCTATGGCCTCTTTCCCACTTTTTTTTTCCATCAAATAAAATAAACACTCCATTTATTCAAAATCACTAGAATGGACAGCTAACATTGACAAGAATATCCTATATCTTCAAAAGATACATGATTCTATTGATATAAAATATTTTATTTTATTTTATCAAAAAATACACCCATGTGAATATTATGAGCATTTGGATTACAAGTGAAATTTATATTCAGTTGAAGCAAACCCTGCCACAACAATCTTCAATGACCAGAATGGCAACCTTCTTTGTATATTTTGCAATGTGTTGAGCATCAAGGGAAAGAGATACATAGTGGTGCTGTTTCATTGTAACACTAAGCTTTAATCTTTAAGCATATTTTAGGCCAACTTTCTTTTCAATGTTTCCAATATAAAGACAAAACCTTTGCACATACATGCAATTATATTGGGCACATAAACTTTGAAGCGAAATAAATTAATGACACAAAAATAGACGTATAATAATAAAAAGAGCAGAAATTTGAAGTGCAATGAACTCATAACCTATAAAAAACAATTGAATACAACGCACTCTATTCCTAATACAAATTTCAGATATGAGACAAACTACCAAATAACCGAAAAATAAACAAGCGAGTTTGCTTTTTAAGATGATAAAAACCTGTTATTGAAAAACACATAGCCTAGTGCCTAGCATGTGCTCACATATGATGGAAATTGGGTCTTCTCTGAACCATATGCAGTGCATGCATATGAGTTGATATGCATCTATCCATAGTAATGCAGGAGCATCTCTTCAAAGTCAACAAGACCTAGAAGGTCTTATCACATTTACTAAACTCTTCAAAGTCAACAAGACTGAGGTGGTCTTATCACATTACTAAAGAGAGTGGGTTCCCTTAATTTAATTTCATTAAATTAAGTTGTAAATATAAGATTAGGAGGTTTATTTTATAAATATGATGTAATAGAAATTGATTAGAGAACTGAAGAGTTATTCCTTCACAACATCTAATTTATTATTAAGTGAGTAGTTGAGAGAATTAGAGATTCTAGGCTTGGATAGGATATTTTCCAAGAATTGAGTGATTTGATCCACCTTTAGTGCATCTCAACAAATCCTCATTTTGTATATAATTAAGTTTTGTAAACAAGTGAGAGAGGGAGAGAGAGAGAGAGGGGCCAAACGAATGTTTTATCATGCTAAAGATAGATAATAAATCTCTGGGGTGTGTGTAGAGAGGCAACGAGAGTAGAGAGAGAAGAGTGTGGTCTGGAGAACAAGAGAAAAGAAGCTTGTGTAATCCTTCTTTGCTGAATAATTAGATATGGTTTTTCTTCTTATGCCCATGCTTGTCAATTATATGTTTATGTGGTTCTTGATGTTTATAATTGCTTGAATTTGGGTTTGTGCTTGTGATTAATTCTTTATTGAATTGATAGAGCCTTGAACTAGTTGCAGAATAACCAGAGCATTTGGTCCTACTCAACTTCATTAAAATAGAAAAGAAAGGTTTAAACTATAGATCTGGATTGGATTCACATTTTAACCCCAAGTCCGCCAATAAACGAAGTTGCATAATTTTTCATTGAAGAAACCCATTAGTTGAGGAAATCTAGCCCTCTGCAATCCGGCTCGACCAAAGCATAGGCAATTAATGTTACAACTAGACCCCAAATGGGTGGATTAAGGTTTGTTTAAATTGCATCTGATGTGGGACCCACATTTGGGATTGCATCTAGTTATCTAGCCTCAAGCTTGATCTAGGCATTTGACAAGTTTGAAACTCCAAGAGTGATCCAGATCTTGGATCACCTGATCCACAATCCATCTCCAACAAACCCTTATCTAGCGTGGACCCCACCTTGTAGCATAAAAGTGATATCTACCATCTGGTTGTGCTGAGGAGTAAATGTTATGGGGACATTTGTATCCTTTGGACCTCAGATACATGCACCAGTAGAGGAGACGATTCGACTACCAAGAATTGAGTGATTTGATCCACCTTTAGTGCATCTCAACAAATCCTCATTTTGTATATACTTAAGCTCTGTAAACAAGAGAGAGAGAGAGAGAGAGAGAGAGAGAGAGAGAGAGAGGGGCCAAACAAGTGTTTTATCATGCTAAGATAGATAATAAATCTCTTGGGTGTGTGTAGAGACGTAATGAGAGGGTTGTTTAAATTGCATCTGGTGTGGGACCCACATCTGGGATTGCATCTAGTTATCTAGCCTCAAGCTTGAGCTGGGCATTTGACAAGTTTGAAACTCCAAGTGTGATCCAGTTCTTGGATCACCTGATCCACAATCCACCTCAAACAAACCCTTATCTAGCATGGACCCTACCTTGTAGCATAAAAGTGATATTTGCCATCTGGCTGTGCCGAGGAGTAAACATTATGGGGACATTTGTATCCTCCGGACCTTAGATACATGCACCAGCGGAGGAGACGATTCGACTACAAAATGCATCCGACCTCGAGGGCACCATGCCTTAGTGCCTTCAGAGATAAGCCCCTAATTTTGACCACAGTGATATGGAAAATTTAAATTAAGCACTAATGCTAAAGGGTCGATATAAAATTTGAGGTTTGTGTTTAAAATTTAAAAGAGATTTGGGCTTTTGCCTTTGATTTAAAAAGTGGATTTTCCAGTGAATTAAGAGCATTGTTAATGCTAATATTGAAATTAAGGACCTGTTCGATCCAAGGAGTTTTAAAAAATGAGAGACAAGAAATCTAAGGGGAAGATTAAGGAAATCGATCTAAGAATTCTTGAGGAGGAGTTGCTTCAGTAGGACCATTGGCATCAAATTGTGGTATCAGAGTAAGAGAAACTTGCTCACTTTGAGGAAAGAAATATAACACATGGGGTTTTGTGCAAAGAAAGGTTGATCCTTACATACAGTGAAAGGTGAGGTACAAATCTAAAGCATGGTTGTAGAAAAGAAGGCATCTACGTGTTAAAGTTAAGGGATAAAGTTCAACAAGAAAACTTTGAAGCAATGCAAAATCTTGCATATTGGAGAACATTCCAGCTAAGGAGAAAAACTGGATAAAAATATTTGGAGGATTTGGTCTTGGTGTAAACTTTGCAGGTATTGAATTTTATGTTTTGTAATAACTTTGGTAAAGATGTATGTGATGATTGCAGGTAGTAGATGATAAGGTACTGTAGCAAAGAACTACAACTAGGAAGTTGTGACAAAGGAAACAAGGGCAAGATAAGCTCTCAAGTGAAAAAGAGTGATATAAACTCTAATTGACTTCTAGTTGAAGTTGGAAGTGAAGGTGGAGTAAGTGAAGCTCTTAAGAGGACAAGTGAGAAGATTGCAGAAGCATAAAAGAGCAGAGGAAGCTTGAGAGGTTCTAGAGGAGAGAACTAAGATACCAAAAGGCTAAGTTTAGGGGAAACTTGGTGAGGTATTTTGTAATAGGGTGAAACATGTTATTGTAGAGGCTCGGTTGCAACTCATAATGAGCATGGAGAAGCTCGCAAATGAAGAAATGAAGATCACTAGAGGTAGTCAAATGAAGGAAGAAAGCCACAAAACAAGAGAAGATGCCAGGGCAATTGGAAAAAATAAGATGAGTCAAGAAAAAATTGGCAAAGATAGCCAAGTTAAAGGAACAACTCAACATAATGATGATTCTGCTACAAGAAAGGGTAAAATATTAGAGAAATGGATGGAAGCTGAAGAAAATGATAAAATGGACTATTAAGCAAATATGTGTTAAGAAATTGAGACATAAGAACAATGTTAACTTTGAAACAAGAACTGTGTCCGTTATCCGTTTTTTTGAGGTAGCAAAATAATCAACCGATTTTGAAAGTGTTGATTCATAATACACTTTTTTTTTAAACATAATTTTGACACTTTAAATTTTCTTATATCTCAAGTATGAACATTTTTTTTAAAAATGTTAATGATTTTTATGATGATTTTGAAAAGTGTTGATCAAACATCAACCCCTTTTTTTAGAGGGTGTATTTTTGACACTTTAAATTTGATAATGTATCAAGTGTGGATAATTTTTTTTTAAATTTTGGTAATTTTCATGTGGATTTTGAAAAACATCAACATTTTTTTTCGAGGCATATTTTTGACACTTATTTTCTTATGTTCAAAGTATGTACAATTTTTTTAAAATGTTGACTATTTAATTATTTTTCTAGTTGTCTAATTCCCGAACAAAAAAATTAAAAACATTAAAAATTTGAGGAAAAAACAAAACACAAAATTTCAAAAAATAATAATGATGATGATGATTAACATCCACTAAGACCAATGTGGTCTATCGAACCTCAAGAAAAGAGAGTCTAATTGTCATTCTTCAAAATCTTGTTTTTGTGATCAAGGAGCAAGGAAAGAAGCATTCCAAGATTGCTATAGTTGCGCTGACGTAATAAGTCAAGAAGATTGGAGGTGTGGGTCATGATAGGGAACTGAGAGTTCATGTGGGCAAGAACCTGACAACGTAAAAGGAAGTGCTTCAAATACAAATATATATTAAAACATAGGTAAATAAAAATATATATTAAAACATAACAAAATTAAAAGCATGACAAAAAACAAATATAAAATAGTATATGAGAAAAAGACAAAAAAAACTAACATAA
>APFE030584502.1:39898-53999 GCA_000404065.3 Pinus taeda
ATATTTAATGAATAAGCCTGATGTGAATGCTCGTATTATTAGATGGTTACTTTTGTTGCAGCAGTTTGATTTGACCATCGTTGACAAACCAGGTAAAGAAAATGTTGTTGTTGACTTTTTTTCTAGAGTGAATTTGACTGCAGGTGAAGAAGAAATAGTGGATGACCAGATGCCAGATGAGCATCTATTTGCTATCTCAGTACTCTCCCCGTGGTTTTCTGATATAGCCAACTATCTGGTCTCCACACAGTTCCCTCCGCACTTATCCTCAAAGGAGAAGAGCAGAATCGTGAGAAAAAGTGCCTCATTCACTTGGATTGGGGGCAACTTATTCAAACTTGGCCCTGATCAGATCTTAAGGCGTTATGTAAGGGAGGAGGAAGTCTTTGACATTCTACTAACTTGTCACGATGGGCCTTGTGGAGCACATTTTGCAGACAAGAGGACTGCCTTCAAAATTCTACTGGCAGGCTACTATTGGCCCACTCTTCATGAATATGTCAGAAGATATATCAGCCAATGTGACCGATGCCAAAGGATGGGGAAACCAACCCCAAGGGACGAAATGCTTCTCCAACCTCAAGTGACTCTTGATCCATTTGAGAAGTGGGGTATGGAATTTGTGGGCCCTATCAACCCTCCTTCAAGGAAAAAGTCTTACATCATCGTGTGCACAGATTATCTGACAAAGTGGGCAGAGACCAAGGCAATCAAAGCAGCAACATAAGAAAAGGTGGCCGAGTTTTTAAGAGAAAACATTTTCTACAAATTTGGCTACCCAAGAGAGTTAGTTACCGATCAAGGAAGCTAGTTCACCTCCAATTTGATTGAAGACTTGCTTGCTCATCACAACATCAAGCATAGGACTTCCACCCCATATCATCCTCAAGCGAATGGGCAAGTGGAAGTCACCAACAGAGCATTAGAGGGGATCTTGACTAAGGTAGTAAGCAGTAGCAGAAGGGATTGGGCAGATCGCCTGGTTGAGGCCACTTGGGCCAACAACACCACTTGGAAGACCACAACCAGTTTCACACCCTATGAGCTGGTCTATGGGAAGAGAGCTTTGCTGTCAATAGAGTTTGAATACAACACATTGAGGATGACAAATTAGATGGACCTAGATCTCAGCCATGCTCAACAAGAAAGGTTAATGCAGCTGAATGGGTTAGACGAACTTCGAATGTAGGCCCTCCTCCACTCAGAAGTGACTCAACTTCAGAGGAAGGTGTGGCATAACCGGCACCTCAATGACAAGCAATTCCAGCCGGGAGATTGGGTGCTGCTGTATGATTCCAGACATAAGGATTTCAAAGGGAAGCTGAGAATGAGGTGGCTAGGACCATATGCAGTAGAAAAGTGTAATGAAAATGGTTCTTTCCTTATCCAGAATATTGATGAAGAAGCCATCCCCATGCTCGTCAATGGGCATCGACTAAATATCTACAGGAAACCTCTTTCGAGGCAAGAGTTCGTCAAAACTATGGAAAAATCAATGCTGGTCATAGAGAAGGGTTCTGCCTCTGTTTTGGGCACACCCTGAGCATCATTTCATATTCAAAAAAAAAAAAAAAATTGCAATAAAAAAGATCCTTGGTGAAAACCTTTCTGAGGTGCCCAAGGCAGATGGTAGGAGTGAAAACCTCATTGAGGCGCTCCTGCTGTCTCTCTGAAACAGAATGGGAATAAAAAAAGATCCTTGGGTGAAAACCTTTTTAAGGCGGCCAAGGAAGGTGGTAGGGGTGAAAACCTCATTGAGGCGCCCTTGCTGTCTCTTAAAAAAAAAAAAACGAAAAAAGAGAAACAAAAAGAGAAAAAAAAAGAAAAAAAATAAAAAAAAGAGAAAAAACAAGCTGATCTCTGAAAGTGTTGCAGGTTGCAGGTACACAACACACCAAAGGAGGACTCTCAACTCGAGGACAAGGGTCCCTATCAAGCTACCAGACAGCCTCTCATGCACACCCGCCATGAACACTCATTTTTCCAAAGTTTTGGCACAATCGGATCATGGTTCAGCCTTCTACAGGAAGCTACAGGACTTTCTACAGGAAGTTCTGTATTTCTACAGGAAACATCCTATAGAACTTTTGGACGGGCCAGAATCGACTGCAGGGAAGGATTTGGAGCTTGAAGTCGGTTGAGGAGGCATGCAACCACCCTTTTCTTCCATCCTCCACTCGCTTCACCTCTTTTCACCGCCATCACTCCAATCTGAGCAGGCATACCTGCACATGCAACCAAAACTCTGTTTTTCAAATAAGGAAAATTGTGTTTTTTTCAATCTCAAAAACAAGGTCTTCTGAGGCTTGAGCACTCACCTGTTTAGGCAACCTCAAGACCTTTCACCTGTGAAATGTGACTCAAATTATGTAAGCATGCACCCCAGGAGGAGAAACAACAACAAGATGTCCTACAGGAATCCTGTAGCAGCTGATCCAGCTAGAGTACCTACCACAAAGACACCAGCAGCTCGCATAACCGGTGCATTCCGTATTCGCCACCAGAGGAACGGGTCTCCAAGACTCATAGCCAACAGCAACCAATGTAGGGAAGCTCCAACACTTGAACACGGTGCATCAACATGCAGATCCAACATCCCTTGTCTTGAAACCTGGAAAAAACCATGTCCACGGTCGCACAGGTAAGTGCCTAACCTTATTTCGTCCAATTGCATAAGCTATACTTTGAATATGCATGACTGTGAGAATGGACGGATTGAACAAGGCTGGTTGCCACTCAACTGGCCACCACAGCCAGTCAAGCGGCCTCGTAGGATCCGAACAAGATTGGTTATGCCGAAAGGTTGGACAATCGGCACGTGGGAAGTGTCCAATAGGGAGAAGCGGAGGTATGACAAAAATGGCGGCGGTAAATGCAGAGGAAAGAATTTGATGGTCAGGGGCACGCTGGGGAATGATTGCAATGACGTCGTCCAACGAATCAACAGGGACAACTCACCCCCGCGCCATGAATTCCGCAACAATTCGAAATCGACCGGTTGATACTTATGATGCACTGCAGTCATTTATGAACACAACCGTTTTCCAGCCGAATGTGCGTCCTCCTCCTCTGCAAGTGGTTAGCCCGAGTTTTCGACTTGTTCAAACATCTTGCTACCGCTCAGACTGGTCTTGCGCTACCGTAAGCTCCTCCAGAAGCCGAGGAAAACTTCTACAAGAAGCTGCGCTACAGGAAACACGACATCTGAAGCAGTGCAGACTGTTCACATCGAGGGTGGCGAATTTCGGTGAGGTAGGCAGAATTTAACCTCCCCATGCAAAAAATTCCAAAGGTGATGAATTCGACGTAGTGAAGGGGGTAGAGAAATTTGAGTGCAATTCTGTTTGAAGTTTTTTATATGTCCTGCCGAAATCGTCTTAGTAATCTGCATGAGAAATTTCCTCCACGCATGAATGAAAACTCCCTCCTGTAGAAAGTGATACACTGTCAAAACACTGTTAATCCTGTCCCGCTTTCATTTCAATTCTGCATTTTCATTTCAGTAAGATAGTTAGCTGCAGTTCACTCTATTTTAGTTTTGCAGGTACAAGAAAAAATACAAAAAAAGCAAGAAAAAGTATTTCCATTTCATGCCTCGTAGGAACAGAGATAAAACCGGCAAATTCTTATCCAACACCCCCACCACATCACTGAGTCAACCTTCTCTTTTCTCTAGTGACAGTGAGCCAGAAGAACCTATAGGTGAACCTCTAGAGATATACGAAGATCCTATAGCAGAAGAAGAGTTAGGGAACACTCCATCTGAAGCCATGACTGAAAACCGAAACGGTAGAAGAGAAGACGAGAGAATAGAGGGTGCATTTCCCATCCGAGAGACCAATGGAGAAATGAAAATGAAAAACATAAGTCCCTCTGTACTACCTCATTTCCATGGTCTGACTACTAAGGACCCTGATACCTTCCTGTTTGAGTTTGCTGTCCTTTTTCGAACTTATGACTATGCTGAGGATGAGCAAAAGCTAAAACTGTTTCCCTCTACCCTCAAGGATGCAACATTACACTGGTTCATGGGGTTACCTGGAAATAGTATCACCACTTGGGCTGAGATGCAACAAGCCTTCAATGCCAAGTACAGAGACTACTGTACGTCCAAGGAAACTAAGGGAGAAATCTTTCGGATGACCATGGGCAGCGATGAATCTTTGGAAGACTATGAGGATAGGTTCCAACTCAGTTATAAACGGGCCACGTGCACACTTGACCCAGAATCTTTGAAGTTGGTTCTGCTCCGAGGAGTCCCTGAAGACCTTCTGGACACCCTTAACCTGCTAGCTGGAGGAGACATCTACCAACTACCTTATGAGGACATAAAGACCGTGTTTAGAAACCATTCTAGGGCGGCCCAGAAGAGAGGTAGGGGGAATCATCTCTCAGCTAGTACCACTTTCTCCAAGCATGAGTTTGCTAACCAGATGGAAGACCTTAAGAGCGAAATGAGACAGACCATTGCCATGCAACTTGATACCTTCCGAATTCAGCAAAAGAAAGATGAAGCTGAGAGGGCTTTGGCCATTTTTTGTCCTAGATGCACAAGGAAGCACCCTAAGAATGAGTGCCCATTACACTTAGTAGAGGTATGTTTCGTTTGTGAGGAAGACCATCCCACCAACCAATGCCCTATCTTGCCTGGATTTAAAGCCATGTAACTAGGGACTAAGGTGGCTACTGAACCTCTCTATTTCCTCAACCAAAGGAGGCCTCATGGACCTAGACCTTATCAGCAGGGAATGCAAGGGTCATCCCAAGCTTATTACCACCCCAACCAACGTACTCATATGCCTTCTTGGGGCCCCCCTGCTCATCCTTCCTGGTTCGCACCTCCTCTATGGTCTTATCCATCTCCATACCAAGCTCAACCTCCTTCTCACTCGTTTCACTCTCATGCCCAGCCGCAACCTCAGTGGAATGCACCTCAACCAGGGTGGAGGCCCCAATACAACACTCCTTCTGCCATTTTGCCTCCACCACCAACTCAACCTCAACCATTACCTCCTGCTCCTCCAAGACAACCCCAGATGCCTGCTCAACCGAACCCGAACCCCAACAACAGACATGCCCAACAGGTATATACTGGGGAGACAACATGCCCTACCTATGCTGTGGAGATCCAGGAGATCAATCTGCGATCTGGGAAGGTGCTTCCAGAACGCCAACCTCCCCCCCTAGAAGAGGAGGAAGAGAAACAGGAAAGTGAACCCCAAGCCATTCCACCCTTTCTTAAGCGACTCACAGCGACCACACAACCCAACCCAGAGGAGGATGAGCTTCTAGGAGAACTCAAGCAGTTGCGTGTGAAAATTCCACTTCTCCAGGCCATAAAAGATGTATCGATATACAAAAAATTGATTAAGGAGAAGTGTTTCAGGCACCCAGGTAGGCGAAAGAAAGATGCCTCGACCATCAATGTCATAGGACAACTGTCCGATCTCATGTTGGGGCAAGTAATATGTCCGAAGTATTTGGACCCTGGGAGCCCTGTGGTTGATGTCCACATCAATGGCACCATTATACCCCACACTCTGATTGATCTAGGGGCTGCCATCAATGTGATGACCAAGGACACCATGCTTAAGCTCAATTTTCAGAGTTCCCTAAGGAAGACCTCGACAGTGCTGCAATTGGCAGACCGCTCCACAGTGACTCCCGAAGGGATTGTGGAGGATGTCTTGGTCTCTGTTGACTCCTGGGAATACCCCACAGATGTTTTGGTCCTCCAACCTAAGGCAAAACTCACGGGATATCCCCTCATTTTGGGAAGGCCTTGGCTGGCTACTGCAGATGCTTACATCAGCTGCCGAGCCGGAAGCATGACCATAAAAAATGGGCCTATGTCCAAACAGCTGGTCCTATACCCTCTTGCCCAACCTCTGCTAGAACATGACTTACTCTGCACCATTACGCATAGTAGAAGCCAGCAAGGGAGGTCCTCCCACCGAGGATGATTTAATTGAAAACTTAATCCAAAATCCTCCCCCTAGTGTGCTATCCTTGGAAGAATTGGTGGAAGACACCTAGGCCAATGCTTTAGTGGACCTAGGTGCCACTAATCCGACCACCCCCAGAGTTAAAAATGTGGAGGTTGGACCTGAGAAGACTTTGAAGATAAGCTCCTCTCTCTCTCCCTCTCAGGAAAAGGAGCTATGTAGTCTCTTGACCCGCCATTTGGAGGCCTTTGCTTGGAACTACAAGGAAATGAAGGGAATCCATCCCTCAATCTGTACTCATCATATCTACATCAAGGAGGACTGTAAACCAGTCAGGCAACCTCAGAGGAGAATGAATCCAACGTTCAAGGACATTGTCAAAGAAGAAGTGCAAAAATTGTTGGATGCGGGATTTATCTACCCCATCTTGGATAGTGAATGGGTTTACCCTCTGGTGTTGGTGCCCAAGAAAAATGGGAAATGGAGAATATGTGTGGACTACAGAGAATTGAACAAAGCCACCAAGAAAGACTACTTCCCTTTACCTTTCATAGATCAAGTGTTGGATGGTGTGGCAGGGAAGAGGTTTTTCTCTTTCCTAGATGGGTTCAGCGGGTACAATCAGATCCAAATCAGCTCGGAGGACCAAGATAAGACCACTTTCACTTGTCCATGGGGTACCTTTGCCTACCGCGTCCTTCCCTTTGGGCTATGTAATGCCCCTGCCACTTTCCAGAGGGCTGTATTAAGCATCTTTGCCGAGTTGGTCCATGATTCGGTAGAAATCTATATTGATGACTTTACTCCTTACGGGTCTAGCTTCCAGGAAGCCTTATCCAACCCGGGAAAAGTTTTGAGCAAGTGCATTGAGATGAACCTGTCCCTCAGTCCTGAGAAATGTGAGTTCCTGATGACTGAAGGGACCATGTTAGGCCATACCATTTCTCGCCAGGGGTTACAGGTGGATCCCAATAAAGTTGTTATCATCAAAAGGGTCCCACCTCCTCAAAATGTGAGAGATGTCCGGAGTTTCCTAGGCTTAGCAGGATATTACCGCAGATTTATTAAAGACTTTAGTAAGCTAGCCTCGCCATTGTTGGCCTCTTAGCAAAAGATGTTGAGTTTAAATGGTCGGATGACTGCCAGAAGGCTCTGAATGGGTTGAAGGATAAGTTGGTGTCTGCTCCAATTCTGAGAGGCCCAAACTGGGCCCTACCTTTCCACATCCACACTGATGCCTCGAACAAATCCATAGGGGCGACCTTAGGACAAGTTGAATAAAAACTCCCATATGCTATATACTTTGTCAGCAAAAACTTATCCAAGGCGGAAATGAATTATACGGTAACTGAGAAAGAGTTCCTGACTGTGGTCCATTCCCTGAACAAGTTCCGACACTATATCACTGGCTATCAAACATTTGTACATACTGACCATGTTGCAATCAGATATTTAATGAATAAGCCTGATGTGAATGCTCGTATTATTAGATGGTTACTTTTGTTGCAGCAGTTTGATTTGACCATTGTTGACAAACCAGGTAAAGAAAATGTTGTTGCTGACTTTTTTTCTAGAGTGAATTTGACTGCAGGTGAAGAAGAAATAGTGGATGACCAGATGCCAGATGAGCATCTGTTTGCTATCTCAGTACTCTCCCCGTGGTTTGCTGATATAGCCAACTATCTGGTCTCCACACAGTTCCCTCCGCACTTATCCTCAAAGGAGAAGAGCAGAATCGTGAGAAAAAGTGCCTCATTCACTTGGATTGGGGGCAACTTATTCAAACTTGGCCCTGATCAGATCTTAAGGCATTGTGTAAGGGAGGAGGAAGTCTTTGACATCCTCCTAACTTGTCACGATGGGCCTTGTGGAGGACATTTTGCAGACAAGAGGACTGCCTTCAAAATTCTACTGGCAGGCTACTATTGGCCCACTCTTCATGAATATGTCAGAAGATATATCAGCCAATGTGACCGATGCCAAAGGATGGGGAAACCAACCCCAAGGGACGAAATGCTTCTCCAACCTCAAGTGACTCTTGAGCCATTTGAGAAGTGGGGTATGGACTTTGTGGGCCCTATCAACCCTCCTTCAAGGCAAAAGTCTTACATCATCGTGTGCACAGATTATCTGACAAAGTGGGCAGAGACCAAGGCAATCAAAGCAACAACAGAAGAAAAGGTGGCCGAGTTTTTAAGAGAAAACATTTTCTACAAATTTGGCTACCCAAGAAAGTTAGTTACCGATCAAGGAAGCCAGTTCACCTCCAATTTGATTGAAGACTTGCTTGCTCATCACAACATCAAGCATAGGAATTCCACCCCATATCATCCTCAAGCGAATGGGCAAGTGGAAGTCACCAACAGAGCATTAAAGGGGATCTTGACTAAGGTAGTAAGCAGTAGCAGAAGGGATTGGGCAGATCGCCTGGTTGAGGCCACTTGGGACTACAACACCACTTGGAAGACCACAACCAGTTTCACACCCTATGCGCTAGTATATGGGAAGAGAGCTTTGCTGTCAATAGAGTTTGAATACAACACATTGAGGATGACAGCTTAGCTGGACCGAGATCTCAGCCATGCTCAACAAGAAAGGTTAATGCAGCTGAATGGGTTAGACAAACTTCGAATGTAGGCCCTCCTCCACTCAGAAGTGACTCAACTTCAGAGGAAGGTGTGGCATGACCGACACCTCAATGACAAGCAATTCCAGTCGGGAGATTGGGTGCTGCTGTATGATTACAGACATAAGGATTTCAAAGGGAAGCTGAGAATGAGGTGGCTAGGACCATATGCAGTGGAAAAGTGTAATGAAAATGGTTCTGTCCTTATCCAGAATATTGATGAAGAAGCCATCCCCATGCTCGTCAATGGGCATCGACTAAAGATCTACAGGAAACCTCTTTCGAGGCAAGAGTTCGTCAAAACTATGGAAAAATCAATGCTGGTCATAGAGAAGGGTTCTGCCTCTGTTTTGGGCACACCCTGAGCATCATTTCATATTCAAAAAAAAAAAAAAATGCAATAAAAAAGATCCTTGGTGAAAACCTTTCTGAGGCGCACAAGGCAGATGGTAGGAGTGAAAACCTCATTGAGGCGCTCCTGTTGTCTCTCTGAAAAAGAATGTGAATAAAAAAAGATCCTTGGGTGAAAACCTTTTTAAGGTGGCCAAGGAAGGTGGTAGGGGTGAAAACCTCATTGAGGCGCCCCTGCTGTCTCTTAAAAAAAAAAACGAAAAAAGAGAAACAAAAAGAGAAAAAAAAAAAGAAAAAAAATTAAAAAAAGAGAAAAAACAAGCTGATCTCTGAAAGTGTTGCAGGTTGCAGGTACACAACACACCAAAGGAGGACTCTCAACTCGAGGACAAGGGTCCCTATCAAGCTACCAGACAGCCTCTCATGCACACCCGCCATGAACACTCATTTTTCCAAAGTTTTGGCACAATCGGATCATGGTTCAACCTTCTACAGGAAGCTACAGGACTTTCTACAGGAAGTTCTGTATTTCTACAGGAAACTTCCTATAGAAGTTTTGGACGGGCCAGAATCGACTGCAGGGAAGGATTTGGAGCTTGAAGTCGGCTAAGGAGGCATGCAACCACCCTTTTCTTCCATCCTCCACTCGCTTCACCTCTTTTCACCTCCATCACTCCAATCTGAGCAGGCATACCTGCACATGCAACCAAAACTCTGTTTTTCAAATAAGGAAAATTGTGTTTTTTTCAATCTCAAAAACAAGGTCTTCTGAGGCTCGAGCACTCACCTGTTTAGGCGACCTCAAGACCTTTCACCTGTGAAATGTGACTCGAATTATGTAAGCATGCACCCCAGGAGGAGAAACAGCAACAAGATGTCCTACAGGAATCCTGTAGCAGCTGATCCAGCTGGAGTACCTACCACGAAGACACCAGCAGCTCGCAAAACCAGTGCATTCTGTATTCACCACCAGAGGAATGGGTCTCCAAGACTCACAGCCAACAACAACCAATGTAGGGAAGCTCCAACACTTGAACACGATGCAGCAACATGCAGATCCAACATCCCTTGTCTTGAAACCTGGAAAAAACCATGTCCACGGTCGCACAGGTAAGTGCCTAACCTTATTTCGTCCAATTGCATAAGCTATACTCTGAATATGCATGACTGTGAGAATGGACGGATTGAACAAGGCTGGTTGCCACTCAACTGGCCACCACATCCAGTCAAGCGGCCTCGTAGGATCCGAACTAGATTGGTTATGCCGAAAGGTTGGACAATCGGCACGTGGGAAGTGTCCAGTAGGGAGAAGCGGAGGTATGACAAAAATGGCGGTGGTAAATGCAGAGGAAAGAATTTGACGGTCAGGGGCACGCTGGGGAATGATTGCAATGACGTTGTCCAACGAATCAGCAGGGACAACTCACCCTCGCGCCATGAATTCTGCAACAATTCGAAATCGACCGGTTGATACTTATGATGCATTGCAGTCATTTATGAACACAACCGTTTTCCAGCCGAATGTGCGTCCTCCTCCTCTGCAAGTGGTTAGCCCGAGTTTTTGACTTGTTCAAACATCCTGCTACCGCTCAGACTGGTCCTGCGCTACCGTAAGCTCCTCCAGAAGCCGAGGAAAACTTCTACAGGAAGCTGCGCTACAGGAAACACGACATCTGAAGTAGTGCAGACTGTTCATGTCGAGGGTGGCGAATTTCGGTGAGGTAGGCAGAATTTAACCTCCCCATGCAAAAAATTCCAAAGGTGATGAATTCGATGTAGTGAAGGGGGTAGAGAAATTTGAGTGCAATTCTGTTTGAAGTTTTTTATATGTCCTGCCGACATCGTCTTAGTAATCTGCATGAGAAATTTCCTCCACGCATGAATGAAAACTCCCTCCTGTAGAAAGTGATACACTGTCAAAACACTGTTAAAATTGTAAATTTTATGCGGCTGTGTGTAAAACGGAGACGTAGCTCTGCCCTTCGTGTGAAAAATTCTCGAAATTCTCCTTCTGTATATGTGAGCAGGCAAATTCAGCACAGGGTAATCGACCAAAGGTATCTTTTTTTTACGCTCTGAGGAGGGAATCCACCCAGAATTCGCAGTCCGCGTGAAAACGTGAGCAAACACAGAGTTTTACCATGTCGGGTGGGTTCATTCGAAAAGAACCTTCGGACTCAAAGAAATTACGGGAAACCCTCTAGGTGGTGGACTTGTTTTCCCGTGCACAATGGAGTTCATTTTGTGACAAAATCTAAGGGCACGACGATGAAATTGCGGAAGAATTCCTTCGGTCCCTAAAGCCGAAGTCAAAAACATTGGCCGTTGTCAATTTCAGAGGACTGACCCTCAGACTCACCCCACAACTCATCAGTAGGGTAATTGATCTTCCAATGGGGTTTCCCTGGGATAAGGAGGAGAGGAAGCTGGGTCAGAAGGCTAAGAAAGAATTCTTCTTGCCAGAAGAACAATTCTTAGAAGATAAGAACGGAGTTCGGAGGACTAGCCTACAACCGTTCTGGAGTGAAGTCAACCTCCAAATTATGAAGTATATTACGTGTGAGGGGCGATTTAGCATCATATATGGTTATCATTGTCGGCTGCTCACAGAACTCAGACACCACATGGACCTACCCTCAGAGCAAAAATTGAGCATTTCTTATTTCCTCTTGCAGTTCGTGACTGAATGTGCCACCAAACTCAGAGAGGGGACACCAGACTAGCTAGCTCATCATGGGCTTATTAAGCTCCTCGCGGAAGATGCACTCCACACTTTCACTGTCCCTCTCTCCTAGGAAATTTTCCGGAATATGTTTAAGGACGATGACATCTGAGTCTTAGCCAAGGAGCTCACTTCTTCTAGCAGTGAGGAGAAGGAGCCTACTCAGGCTGAGAAGAAAGTTAAAAAACAAGACACCCCTAGCAAAACACTAAAGAAAGAGCAAAAAGGAACACGAACAATAGGGTAAGCTGCCAAAACAGGGGATGATGGGATTGCACCAATGCCCAGGGAGAAACGACTACAGAGCCGGGCAGAATGTACTGAGAAAGTCCAAGACAGTAAGGGCACCCTTAAGGCAACCTAAGCCAAGATAAAAGAAAAAGTCCCCTCGGCCAAGCAGGCTAAAACAGTGCCCTCGGCTTCTACAGGAAAGTGGCAGAGTATTTCTACATGAAAGCAGCAGAGTATTTCTACAGGAAAGTTGAAAACGGCTTCTACAGGAAGCCAGAAAGCAACTGCTACAGGAATTTCTACAGGAAGTCCGAAAGGAGGACAACAGAAGGAGAAGTCGGCCGAAATCCTAGCTAGGGAGGCAGCAATTGTGCTGGCTGCCCTAAGTACCTCTCCCAAGCCAAAAGAAAAACGAAAGAGGGAGACTCATCTCTATTTCAAAGCGAGGAGTGTAAGAATTAAGATTGGCAGACCCCAGCCTCCATCAAAAGAACCAATCACTATCGTGGATACCCCTACCACACCAAGGGATAAATCCCCCTCCAAAGCATCCATTACTTATGAGCGGGGGAGCCCAAAAAAATCTTCATGGAGGGACAGAATGGAAAAAGTAAGCTCAAAAGCCTCTCTACAGGATCCTGAGGCTATTCTACAGGAAACTTTGGCTAGGCTGAAAGAAACTGAGTGGATGGAGGAGAAAGCAGCCGAGTCACCACAAGAGGAGGAGGGAGTAGCCAAGTCACCACCAAAGGAGGAGAAAGCCAATGTTATCATGGAACCAAGCCCCCAGCCCAACTTGGGCTCTTATTATAAATTTTTGGAGGCCGACAGAATTATTCCCCAAAATTTCATAGTGCCACTGTTTTTAGCACTAGAAGAAGAACGGGTACGAACCCACACGTGGATGAGGATAGCTAAATCTAAGGGGGTAGCAGATATAGGACCTCTAGAGGAAAGGCTCAAGGAAGCACAAAGGGAGTTGGCAAGAGTAAGGCGTGTGGAAAGCTCCCAGCAAGCCAAGTTAAGAGAAGAGAATGAGCTGCTCAGACAACAGCTCCAGCTGCAGGGACAGAGGAAAGAAAAGGAAACGACAGCCAAGGATCCCTCAGCAGAGCCTCAAGGAAAAGAAGAGATGCAAGCTGATCTTGAGGAATTCAACCAACAGCTACAAGAAAGGGGACTACAGGCAGATATGGAGATACAATCCCTAAAGCAGCAGGTGCAAGAAAAGGAGGCACAACTGGCCTGCATGGCCAGTTGGGCAATGGAAGCACTGCAATGTAGGCAGCCGGCCAAATCTTATAGCATGTACCTAAGGGACCCGTGACTGCAGTTCCAAATCAACACGTTGGCACAAAGGGGTATCTCCCACATCCAAAACCCCCAGCAGTTCACAGAATTATGTAACACCAGTTCATTGGAAGATAAGGCCAAGCTTTTAGAGTTTTACCTCCATAATTTGGCCCTTCCAAACATCACTTCGTGGGACCCCAACACAGCAGTAGGGGACATGCAGCTGATGGCAATGACCTCATGGTTAAACCACGAAGAGAAGAGAGCAACTGAGGTCAGGAATGTCATAGACCGAGAGTTACATGAACCGTTGCTGATTAGAGTGGAGCCAGGGGACCCCACAACATTGATATCCACTCACCAGCTCCTAGCAACCAACTCTCGGGGTTTATTAGAGTACATGGATCGTTAGGCCCAAGCCATAGCACACTTCGAGGATATGGAGCGATTACTAGGGGACAATTGTGTTCATGCTTGCACCCGTAGGTGGAACACATTGTCCCACAGCCTCAAAATTCGAGAATATCACACTCCAACTTAGATGAGGGAGGCTTTGGCATGGGTACCTCTCTACAAGAAATATATGCAGAACCTCCAAGCCAATTGGATAGGCCTCAAGCTAAGTCCACCCTTGCTTTTGGGATTGTTAGAGGGAGGCACAAAAGAGGGGGAGCATAAGTAGTGGGAAGAGGTTGAGAGGAAGGCCGAATTCCATGACAGTGTGGAGGACACTACTTCAGAAGCCTGGGATGTGAGAGTGGCCATTAAAGCAATGAAAGATGAGGAGTTGGACTAGTTGTTTAGAGGATGAGCAACCATTTTAGTAGGGGGGTGATGATGAGCCCCAAAATTGGTAACTTGTTGGGCTCATTTGGCCTAATTATCCTTGTTCAGTCCTTGTTCAAATCCTTCATTTTCTATAGTTTATGCATT
>APFE030584502.1:54059-64192 GCA_000404065.3 Pinus taeda
CTAATTATCCTTGTTCAGTCCTTGTTCAAATCCTTCATTTTCTATAGTTTATGCATTATTTTCAGTATGTTTATGTCATTTGTACGAATAAGGGAAGTGAATTTTCCTAGGTGGTTAACACATGCTTATTTAAGGTTTTTTGACACATATTGGAGCAAAGTCAAAGCAATCATGAGCTATAAGGCACCCAAGCCTGAGGTGAGGATTTAGAGGGGGGTTGCCTACGTCATTAAATAACCCTTCCTCGGGATCTTCACCCACAACTCCGAGCTCCAAATACTACCAAACCGAATCTAGAAGGCAACCAAGAAGAATTTAGAAGAGACTGTTTAACTCACAGTTTGACAACCGAGTTCCACAAATTGAGGAGGCCTGCTAGGTCCCTTGTGATGTATAAATGTTGAGGCCTCAACCTTCGTAAAAAGACTTTTGAAACTATTGTATTTTTCACCTCAGTGCTGCCAGTTCTATTTTGTTCTTTTGTAGCCATTTTTGGCATGACTCTTATGCTTATTTTTGGATAATGAGAAGCAGTTTGGTTTCCTATCAAATTTTATTTTTTCATAGGAATCATAGCTCTCAGGGTTGGGCCCAATCTGAGAGCCTAGGGCCTCCTTTCTGTATTGTTACTTTTCCTTTACGTATCACTGTTTTGCTTTATGCATTTGAACATATTTCTGTTATGTAGATTTTGTTATGTTGCTGGAATAGATCACTATTTATGAATGACATTGTTTTAGGTGCTTTGGTATGATAATAACAGCAAAACCTCCAAGAAAAGGGACAACCACACTCCTGGTTTCACCTCATCCTTATTGGATTTGGGGCTGGAATTGAGGAAACAGTGCTGCCTCACAAAAACACTAGTTTGCTTGACTATGAAATCTTTAGTGTGTTTGTTTTTATTAGCAGAGATTAGTCGTGGGTTTGGACATCTGAAATGTTTCTTTGCATAGATGGTGTATAAGGTTTTCTTCCCAAATAAAGTTGGTGTTCATTTATGTTGTTGATGGTTAGACTAGACTAGTTCAGGATTTGATCATTTGCAAGCCTTTGTTGATTTGATCAAGGTACACCCTGCAGGGCATCTTCTCCATTCTTTCATCCACCCAGAGTATCATCTGAGCCACCTGTTCTGTCTCTTAGCTAAGTTTCTCGTTTCCCATCTATCCTTTTTGTCCACGAAACTTTACCTCCTTACTCATCATTGCCTTAGCCTTCTTCAAGCCAAGTCAGCCTTCTACACCTCTTCACCGCTCCATCCACCAATCCTTAGGCCATTTTTAGACCCCTATCCTACCTCCAGATCCATCCATGCACCTTCCCTCACTCATCCATCCCCTAGAAACCGATTCCCAAACATCCTGTAGAAATTCTGAAACATCTTGTAGAACCCCTGCAAACTTCCTATAGAAGCTCACAAATGAGGTTTCCTGATAGCCAAGCTTTGTGAAAGTCTCCGGAAGAGTGTTAGGGACTCCTTAGACCCTCTCTGAACCTTTCCAACCTTTTCCAAGCATTCCTCTTCCTTGATCCACCCCTGCACAGTAAAGCACAGTTCAAGCATATGCATGAAAAAATTGACAGCTTAATCAAAAATACAAAAAAGATGTTTGCTTAGGATAAAGGTAGCGTAAACACATGCATTTTCCCCTCATAGAAGTAATGGAATCTCTTTCAGTAGTTTGCACCCTCATCTTTGCATCAGTAGAACTAGCTGGTAGAATTAGGGTTTGCTAGGGTTGGCGTTTTCCTTTAGTTTGTCAATCTCTTTTCGCAAGTAGATTAGCTTCCTTTGAGTTAGCTTTCATCCATCACTTTAAAAGCTTCTTCTAAGAGCTCATAGAAGTTGGCTAAAGCCCCTAACGGACTTGTACCAGCTGATTAAGTGACAACTGCGGCAAGAGCTAGTACTTGTGCATACAACACCGTCGCTTCCAAGTTTGTTACGAACTACCGGGTTGATAAAAGTAAAGAAGGGAGTCCCAGGAGTTGCAGCATTATTGCTGCAATACTGGAGCTCATCAGCTGTCATACACTATTGTAGGTCTGTCCCATTGGTTAGGGCTACATCTACACTGCAACAACTACCTTTCCTCACATCCATACCTCCCTTTTCTGCTGTGGTCTTCCCTTGCTATCTTATGTCCACAATCTCTTTCAAGTTTGTGCTAAATCTAGCCCCAAACAAACCTTCTCGGCCCATTGTTCCAATGAGAAAAGGTCCGGGGCCTTCCTGTAGCTATAGGCAGCCTTACGACCTACCCATTTCAAGGGAAAAGAGGCCTACGACTGATTTGAAAATGGGGTTCTAAAGGCTTCTTATCTACTTACAAGAACCTCTCCCACTTCCAAAGCTTAAATATTCCCAAGATTTATTGATTAACTAATGCAGAATTAATAATGTGCTTGAACATAGGTGTATGTTTATGTTTATCTGCCTTAAGTTTATTTTCTTGAACTGATATAAAACATATAACAACAAATAAAGCAGCCAATACAATGCAACAACAAGCAAAAACACATAACAACAATATAATATGGAGTTCACCCAAAACTCTTGGGCTATGTCTCCTTGAGCTTTAGTCAACTCGACTAGGCTCTCTGGGATTATGGCAAAGTCCTTTTACAAGCTCCATGCCCAACTCCATTGTATTATACATAAACAATGGGTTTAGAACACCATCTCATCCCTGGCTCTGAAGCTCTCAGGCTTTCTGGCTCTGGCTTTGGCTCGTGGCTTTGGTTCTAGCTCTGGCTCTGGCTCTAGCTCTAGCTCTGGCTCTCGGCTCTAGCTTCTCTAAGCTCTCTCTCTTGGCCTCTGCGTGCCTCGGTAATTCGCTTGACCTCCAAGCGACTCCCTCAGCTGCTTTTCCCATTAGCTCTCATTAGCCTTGCTCTCTTGCTTCCTTCAATTGAGTTCTCTGCCTCCTTTGAGGTACTTTTCTAGCTTTTCGGCTACCCTAGCCATTTCTCTGCGTATCATCATCTCTCTGTGCCTCTACGGCTTCCCTGCTCCTTGTTAGTTCGACTGGCCATCTGGCTCTGTGGCTTCAAAATGCATCATTGCCTGTAAAACGCCCGCTTGCAACATGGCATGAGGATCTGGAGCGGTTACAGAGGTTTCGGGGCCTTCTCTTAGGAAAAAAACCCTAAAACAGAGAAAATTTCATTACATAGAGATTTATGGAAAATACATTATCGGGCGTGAAATCCGGATGTGAAATTCCATTAAATCACCCCTAAAATCCCTATCGGGTCTGCCATTAGGCAACATATTGCATCGCATAAGCATTTTGGGTAAAATCCCAAATACATGAGAAATACGTGAAAAACCCAACAGAACTCTTTCTATCGGACTTGAAATTTAATCGCATCCACCCTATAATCATATCAAATCCGCCTTGGATTGCTTTCACAAGCCCCACCATCGATTTGGGTGATCTCTGATCCAACAGTCAATATGCGACTTCGGGTGGCTTAAGGGTATGGAGGTTACCAACCCGAAAAGGTGGTTTTCCTTTCTCCTCTACTAGCCACGCGTCGTTCATTGTATGGGTTCAAGCGGAGCCTACCCAACACCATTTACCACTCGAGGCCTGCCCGAAAGCCCGCTTACGGAACTCAAATTTTATAAATCGTGCCTATAATTCCCCTTCCAGTCTGACTTTATCGCTTCGGGCGTCTTTCCCTTGTATTTCGATTTTTACACCGAAACGTGCTTATGCATAGGAAAGTCCCTTTAGGGCGGAACTCAAATATTATAACATTGTGCTTATAAATCCATCAGGTCCAGCATGTTATCACCCTTTTATATCGCTGCGACACGACGTTACGATGCGATGTATCGCAATTGCAAGTCACATTGGCTCGGGGGTCCATCCCTTGTCTCATGCCATCGTCGATGTCGCTCCGCCGATATCGGCAATCGCAATATCGCATCGGCTCAGGGTCCTTACCTTATGTCATGTGCACATGCCTGCCTCCGACTCGATATGTCAGGGATTGGAAATCAGGGTCTCTTTCACCTCCGCTTAAGTCCGCCTCTTGGACCATCTTCGATGCGATTTCCCTTTATAAGGGTTTTTTTTGCCATTTTAAGGGGATTTTGCCTCTTTTTCCAAAGAACAAAGGGCACCTTCTTTCTGCGATAACTTCTGCATCCTAAGTCCATTTTTGCCCATTCAAGTTGCAGTAGATTCAAAATGAAAAGATCTCTGCCATGGGGCTCTTTCCAGGAACTTCCTTAGACTTTAATTTTCCTATGTGAGGAACACTTAGAATTAGAAGTCTATCCAAAATCCATTTTGGATCAGTGGCCTATCTGTTTATGCCCCCAAGGATTGTGGCCTGAAAAAAGGAGAAGACGCACACTAAAACTTTGCCTAGAACTCCTCTAAAGCATGCAACTTACCCCTGCTGCTACACAGACTTGTGAAACCCAATCAAACAAGACCAAACCAATCCTCCTCCACTTCAACCTTCTTCCTTCTTGGGTTGCGGTCGCCTTAGGATGGTATTCCTATGAAAGATGCACTTTTGGATGCCATTAAATGACATCTCTCACCTTGTATTTATAGAATCTACAAGGGCTCCACGAATTTTCCAATGGACATGTCTTTTGGACTTAACATTTCAAGCCTAGATGACTTGACTGTCTAAAAAATCCATTGTCAACTTCAAAAATTCATATCTCTTCAAGGACATCTCAGAATTCGATGATTCTCAAAGCATTAGATTCTCCTTGCTGTCCTCTATCATCTCCATCCATCACACGTCCAAAATGTTGCATGGTTTTGGCCCAAACATTGATGGGTGCAAAATCCCCGCCTTGGGTTCCAAGCCCATAAGTGAATCTTGTGGTGCTCCGACTTCCAAACCCTGAACCCTAGGGCTTGGAGTACCTCCCAAGCTGCTCAAAAATCAACAATGTCAACCCCAATTATTCATGGAAAAATGGGCTAGCCACATGATTGTGATGTGAAAGACTTTAGAAGAGTCTATATTGTAACTCTAGTTAAGAGTTGATGTAATCAAACTTAACCACTAGTAGGCTATCAAGATGTGTTATAACCGAGCCACTAGGAGGAAGAGGCATTCCATTATTTTGAGTACATTTGTTCCATTTCTGAGCAAATATAACCAAGAGGGATAAGAGGTAGAGCACATAGAGATTATTTGTGCACTGTAGTAGCCCATGGGCCACAAGCCATACTTCTTTGTACTTGCAACCATATTTCCAGATGTAGAAAGAGAGCGAAGCAACCTCATCTTCCAACTGGGTTTTCTCAAGAAAGGGTTTCCCAAAGCATGTATTGTGTCTTATGTATGTGTGTGAGATTTTATTTTGTTGTTTTCTATTTTCTGCATAATTTCCATTCACATGCATGCATTAATTACAATAAAATATACATAATTAGAAATTTAATAAAACTGTAGCAGTGCAGAGTTACAGATTTTTAATATATTATTTATCATATTTGTTGTGACGAACTATTCAGTACAGTTCATATTGGTATCAGAGTAGGTTTCTTTGGGTGTATTTTGTGGAGAATTGTAGGGGATCTAGGTTGTGTTGAAGAATGTAACTAGGTCCAAACTTCATATTTGTATTTGAGTCATAATCAAGAAGAAAAAGAAATTATTATTATTATTATTATGACTTATTAAAGCATGTGTTTCATGCTTGAGTCATCATGTTTTAGGTCAAAGTCCCCATTCAAGACTTCTAGGTTTTATATTAAGTCATTAGAGTAATTGTCCATTCAATGAGACCCTTCTCGGGCTTTTGAATCATGTAAAAATAATTATTATTGAGTAAAATAAGTCATTTGTCACCTCCACACCAAGTCAATCCTTACCTGATCAAGTCTACCTACATGAGGGTAATTCAAACTTCAAGAAGAGGATATTAATACAATACAGTTTGATTCATTTGGAGGATCACTCACATGTTCGATATAAAAGCAGAAGAAGTAGAAGTATACGAAATTTCATGAGAAGGAAAATGATTGCTAGGACGTAGTTTTCTGGGTCATCTCTCTCACACATGTGAATTTACTGGGATATAGTTGGAATATTGAAATTCTGTTGTCGGGTCGAAGTTCTACTACTGGGTCAAAGTTCTGTTGCTTGGGAGGTCAAAATTTTGCTAGATCTAAGTACTAGGTCGAAGTTGTTGTTGGAAGGTTATCATCTGCAAAAGAAAGGAAGGGATGACTTGGTGATTGGAGGAAGTTTGTGTCTATGTCAAGGAGTTTGGGATCATCTTGTGAAACTATTAAAGGAAGAGTTGTTGACTGGGTTTTCCCCTAGATAGGGGTTTTTCCTTGGCTGTCCGCCTACATCTGATGTATTTGATCTTCATGTTATGGTTATTGGTAATTGATTAATGAACTAAGACAAAATAAAAACATAAGAAAATCAATAAAAACATAAGAATATCACAACTAATTACCAACATAAAGAAAGTCTTTCCGCCTTTTTGATTTTCTAACATGGTATTCGAGCTAAGGTGAAGAAGAAGGAAAAAGGAAACCTGAAGATCTATTGAAAGGAGAATGAGGAGTTTTAAGAAGTTTGAATAAGGGTCATCAAGGAAAAGGATCATATAAGAAGTCAAGCCTATTGTCTTCAAGAACAATGTCTAACTCAATGAAGGGAGAAAACAAACTAGAAGGAGCATCCAATTACAGGGCATGGAAAAAGATGGTAGATCTCATCCTCGAGAAGAATAAGGTCTTGGATCTAGTCAAATGAAAAGTAAAGAAGCCTACAAATTAATTAAGTGATGCAGAAAAGGAAAAGTTTAGAGAAACAAAGATATTGGCCATGACCCTAATGGTGGATGGAATAAAGGACAACCTCATCCAATATATATCTAACATAGCTTCCACTCAAGAGATGTATGTGACCTTATCCAAATTATTCACAATCGAGAATCTTGGTCAAATTGCAAGTCTTGAGAATGAACTAAGAACTATGAAGATTCCAAAGGAGGACAATGTGTCATACTTCTTTGTAAGAATATCTAGAGTCAAGGATGAACTCTAGGCAATATATGAAATAGTACCTGAAAAGGAGCTTGTAAATCTCTACACTTCTAGGATTACCAACATCTTTCGAACAATTATGGAATGCATGTATTCAAGAAGAAGTCATAATTTCATTAGTAAACAACAAAGAAAATAAAGAGGAGAAAATTTCAAATGCCTATTCCGCTCATCACAAGAACAAAGGAACCTTTAAGAAGTCTAATGGGTCTAGAAGGAAGGTAGAACTATCCAAGATAGAATGGTACAATTGTCACAAGATGGGACACTATAGAAATGATTGTCCTGACAATCCTAGGAATAAAAAGAGAAACAAGGATCAAGAAAATGTTGCCAAAGAAGGATCTCCAAAGAAGAACAAGGCCGAAAAATCAGAAATAAAGGACTTATACTACTAAGTTCCTCTACTCTAAGTTTTTGAATTGCTTTTCTTTGTACTTTTATTTTTAATACTTATAGGTTTGACATGCTTTGGAAAAACATCTTTGAATTGTTTTGTTAATGTTATATGTATCCCTCGAGATTGGATTAAGAGTGTGCCCTCACCATTTTCCAAATATAAGTATCTTACTCGTATTATCTTTTATATTTGGTTTTCCTTTTCCTATCTAAATGTGTTTGTATTAAATGTTAATAATATTTCTTTTCATATTTTCCTTGTTTAGAAAAAACTTGATGATATGCTCAAGGGCCATGGAGAATACCTCAAAATACAAAGCATTATATAAGTTCTATTGGAATTGATGTTTGTCTATAAAACAACTCAAAGGTATGTCTTGGACCAGAAGTCTTGTTCTCTTCGTGATAAAGGTATATTCATTAATTCTAATAAATTTTCTTTACATTACTAACAAGTGTTATGTCTAGGACCTTTGAATCATTAGATTGAATCTAACCTCATTAAAATCATCATGTTTGTGGAACCCTAAAAGGTTCTCTGTAAAACCCTAACCTAACGGTATGTAAATGCTAATGTGAAAACCCTAGTATACTTAGGGTTACTGATGAAATCTAAAAAATTTTGATGTTTGAGGTTTTGATTGTAATCTCATGTTTGGAGTTTTAGTATTGGTATGGAAAACCCTAGTCCTTTGGGGTTGAATGGTAATACATTCCTAGACCCTAAGGCTTTGGTAAATTAGGGTTTATGAGCAAAACCCTTATATATTGAGAGTAAACTCCTAGTAATGAAACCCCAGGTGTATGTTTGTTCGTCTGATCAAAACCCTAGCCTAATCAAGATTGTTATATGTTTGACTTTAAATGTGTTGATATTTGTGTCTTAGGCTTACCTAGTGGATATTGATATGTTTGTGCATGATTATGAAATCCTAGATATGTGCTAACCAAATTGTTAATGCTTATAGTGTGCAAATTCTAGGGTTTGTAACTAAGCCCTAGTAGAAGTTTGATATTTTAGGATATGGTGACACTATTTTCATTATAATGATAAAATATAGGGTTAAAACAAACCCTAGTAGAAATTGATAAGATTATGCTGTGTCGTGATTGGTTTATTTGTTGAAATATAAGGCTGCATGTCTCAAAGATGGAATCTAGAATTTGCATTAAATCCTAGTAGAATTCTAAAGTTTACGGATGCATTGTAAAACTATACTTGTTTGAATTGCTTCTAGGGTTTGCAATATATTATAGTAAAGCATGTCATATCTATGGAAGAAATATTAAGGCCATAGATATAATGAAATTGATATCTTGGTTGAGTTACTTATTTGATCTAGGGGTTATAACCTAACCTGAGGAAGAAGTTGAGGTTTAAAAGTATGTGCCTCTTGTTGATTATGAGCCTAACTAAGTTTATGTACTTTATGTCTAAAGTCTAATACTTCCATGATTATGATATAGTTAAGTTCATTCTTTTATAACTGTATTTGGTTGTACTTGCTATCTAAGTTGTGCAGGTACATAATCTTCAAGATGTTGAAGATATTCATAAGAAAAGTTGATTTGATTGATAATAATGATGTAGGAATTTATATGAATTATGATGATCAAGATGACTATGATAAGAAGGATTGAAACCAAGAAAGATTCTCTGATATCATAGAAAGTAGTTGATCTCCCTAAGTTAAGAGGGAGCTTGGATAATAGAAAGAGTATATTTCCCAAGTTGAGAGGGAGGGAATGTTATAGTCATGATGGATACCTTGAAGAAGAAATTGGAGAATGCATATTGAGGTGCTACTGAAAGAAGGAAAGCAGGGTTTGGTTGTAGAGTATGTTGCTACATGAGAACTAGGAAAGGAAGTTGTATGATTGAGGGAACTTTTGTCAAGATTTGTTTGGGAAGCCTCTAAGTCCTACTGTGATAAATTTTGAAGCAACATCAAGATGTTTGAAGACCCTGAAGGTTTGTGTTTACTTATGTGTATTTGAAAGGTCGTTACTGATCGGTGTTGTGATTGTGCAGGTAAATCTCTCGAAGTTTTGGAAACATGCTTGATGTTACCGATCTGTTTGATCGTGAGAGATTTGATGTGTTCAAGTATTGTGTATGCCTAGGAGAACATCTGACTGGCCTATGTGTTGATGTCTAGTTCCTGAAGTAGGCAGGGTGGCATTGGTCATAGAGCTATGAACTTGCATCACACACCTAGTTCCCTACGTTGATGGTTAGCAAGTAAGCCTGATGGTACCTACAGAGGCTGAAAGATTTAGTCCTTCTTAGTCCCACCTGGATAGATTGCCTTGGTCAGGAATCTAGTCTATGGCATCGTGTGTGCCTAAAATCTTCATGGTTCATGTGTTTGGGATCTTCCGTGTACTTGTATATATATGTATAATTATGAATACCTCCCTAATTAAGAGGGAGTGTTGAAGAATGTAACTAGGTTTGGTCTTCATATTCGTATTTGAGTAATAATGAGAAAAATAAATAAATTATTATTATTATTATTATGACTTATTAAAGCATGGGTTTCATGCTTGGGTCATCATGTTTTAGGTCAAAGTCCCCATTGAGGACTTCTAGGTTTTATATTAAGTCATTAGAGTCACTGTCCATTTAATAAGACCCTTCTTGGTCTTTTGAATCATGTAAAAAGAAATATTATTGAGTAA